>SJYC01002928.1:0-24221 GCA_006408675.1 Madoqua kirkii | reverse complement strand
CTCTGATTGCTGTGGCCCAAACTTCCAGAACTATATTGAATAGTAGCAGTGAAACTGGGCACTCTTTTCTTGCTCCTGACTTTAGGGGAAATGCTTTCAATTTTGACAAACCATTAGCCAGACTCATCAAGAAACAAAGAGAAAAAAATCGAATCAATAAAATTAGAAATAAAAATGGAGAGATCACAACAGACAACACAGAAATACAAAGGATCATAAGAGACTACTATCAGCAATTATTCTTACTTTTTGATGATAGTCATTCTAACAGATGTGAGGTCATATCTCATTGTGTTTTTGATTTGCATTTCCCTAATGGTTATTACCAACCTATATAGCACATTCAAAAGCAGAGACACTACTTTGCTAACAAAGGTCCCTCTAGTCAAGGCTATGTTTTTTCCAGTAGTCACTTACGGATGTGAGAGTTGGACTGTGAGGAAAGCTGAGCGCCAATGAATTGATGCGTTTGAACTGTGGTGTTGCAAAAGACTTTTAAGAGTCCCTTGGACTGCAAGGAGATCCAACTAGTTTATTCTGAAGGAGATCAGCCCTGGGATTTCTTTGGAAGGAATGATGCTAAAGCTGAAACTCCAGTACTTTGGCCGCCTCATGAGAAGAGTAGACTCATTGAAAAAGACTCTGATGCTGGGAGGGATTGGGGGCAGAAGAAGAAAGGGATAACGGGGGATGAGATGGCTGAATGGTATCACTGACTCAGTGGACGTGAGTTTGAGTGAACTCCAGGAGTTGGTGATGGACAGGGAGGCCTGGTGTGCTGCAGTTCATGGACTCTCAAAGAATTGGACATGACTGAGTGACTGAACTGACTGACTGATCCATATAAAATGACTTAAGTTTTTTCCATAATATTAGAAGGCGTATTAAATGTTACTGTTTTTTTTTTAATGATCACAAAGAGGCTACTATTTTTTATTGGCAACTCAGTCTCTCTATGTATACAATATTGCATAAATTTCAAGTGGGTTGACAGTTATAGTAACAATACTAATTCACTGGCATTTTCATAAAGCTGCTGCTGTAGGCTTTGGTACATTTTGTGCCAGGTACCTTAGTAAATATGGCAAACATAAAGGAACTCAGCTACTTTAATTCATAAGAACAAGCTTTCAAAAAAAGCAAATATGTCATCTCATAGAATATTTAATAAGTTAAATCCAGGAAAACTGATAACTAAAGAACAAAAAGGAAGACTGTTAAATAAAGGGTAGTGATAAAAATGTTAGGTTAAAACATTAGGCTTAAAATTTTAGCAATTGTACTTAAAACCCAGAAAATGTACACACGCTGGGAATTACAAGAATTGATCTCCATGTTCTGCTTCACAATTCCTATCATGTTCTGAAGGAACAACTCTGGGTTGCAACAGGGTCCTCTTCCCTGCTAGTATAAACTACTCTTCTAAGTCCTAGTGAAACAAGGTGGTAATTCACATAAATGGGTTTTGAAATAAGATTATTCTCATTCAAAATAAAGTAAAGCTAAATAACCTCTCCAAATTACAAGGAAATCTAATCAAAATGTTGACCAGATAAAGAAGCCAGATTACCCACTTACCTGCACTGACTGCCTCAGAGCACAGAACTGGTGTGGCACCTATAAGAGAGGAGGTGTGAGTGGTCCTCACTTTGCCCCTACCCAGCCTGCAGTGTTGTGGGGGGAACAAAAGCCCTTCAGCATCCCTGGGGTTTTATTCCCCAGGTTAAGATTGAAGGAGTGGATTAGATGGCTTTTAAGAGAACTTCCTGCCTTTTTTTTTTTTTTAAGGCCTTGACATGTAGCTTGTTGGGATCTTATTTCGTTGACCAGGGATTGAACCCATGCCCCTTGCAGTGGAAGCATCCAATCATACTTACTGGACCACCAGAGAAGTCCCTTAAGAGACTTCAAGAGAAAGGATCTAGGTCAGCTTGACATCTCACCTGTGGGAAGACAACTTAGGGTGGCAAAATAAATGGACTAAAAAACAGCTGGGTGAAGTATTTACCTTCTGATCTCATCTTTTGGAACTATTGAGCACTAGAGTTCAAGAAATCTTTGTCCAATATCTAATCTAATGGCTGAATTGCTACAGAGTAATAAGGGAATGAGGCATCTGACACTGAAATATTGGATTAAAAATATATGAAGACTATGCCTAGTCTAGGGAGAAAAATAGTGTACCATCACATGACACCAGGAATCAAGACTTTCTGCCTCTGAATTTCAAAAGTCATTAATCTTCTTGGGAGATGTACTTTTAACTCTTTCAAAAGATCCACCAATTCACAACTGTTAAGAATGGAGACAGAGAGGTTTAGAACGGACTTTTGGACTCTGAGGGAGAGGGAGAGGGTGGGATGATTTGGGAGAATGGCACCAAAACAAGTATACTATCATATAAGAAATGAAGCACCAGTACATGTTCAATACAGGATACAGGATGCTTGGGGCTGGTGTACGGGATGATCTGGGGAGATGGTGTGGAGTGGGAGTTGGGAGGGGGCTTCAGCATTGGGAGATCATGTACACCTGTGGCTGATTCATGTGAATGTGTGTCAAAACCAATACAGTATTGTAAGATAGAATAAAGTATTAAATTTAAAAAAAGAGATAAAAAAAGAATATGTTTTCATGTCAATGTATGGCAAAACCAATACAGTATTGTAAAGTAAAAAAAAAATAGTAATTAAAAATTTTAAAAAATAAAAATAATAAATAATACATATTCTGAAATCTTCCTAGGAAAGCAATTGCCATAGAACTAGTTCTAAGAGAAAGGATGCAGGAAGGAAAATTTAGCTTTTTCTTTACAGATCAGAAAGATTACCCAAAGATTACCCAAAATGGATTCTCATTTTCTGTTCTTTGTGAACATTACACACCTTAACCACATGACAGCCACATAATTTCTTCAATAAGCCTTAGAGCTTCCACAGCTCTCCTGAAGCCTGTAGCCCAAATAGTTCTGAGGAGTCAAATGTTAAAACTTTCTCCACAGCAACAAGTTCCTTTGATGTTTGAGTTACTGAACACAAACTCACTGGATAATTTGTCTTCAACATAGTCTGTTTCTGTTTCTAACAGTTTGTTAGCTGTGCTTTCTTCTCAATAAACACTCTGACGCCATCTTGAATAACTTCTTCATTAGAGTCTCCTTTTATCTTTGTATATTCTAAAGTGCAAGAAAGGCCATTATTACAACCCCTGGTTCAGACACCAACAAGTTCAGGCTTATCTTTAAGAAGTTATTTTATCTTTTTTATTGCTAAACGTGTCAGGGTGAGGGCAGCCTATGAATGGGGTTGGATGCCACTTCCTCTTGCTCACAGCTGGGAACCTGGTCCAAACTAAGGAAGCTGACATCCTCGCCATCCTGATGCCCCATTGTCTAGGGCTGGAGCTCCACAGTCTCAACCTCTTTCCATGGACAACGTGGGCACACTGTGAAATAAGTAACTTCACCACAAAACCTAATATAAAATTCATGTTAATTGTTGTTTCAACATTTGATAGAAGAAACAGACTTGAGCGCCTATTTTTAAGAGTATTTTGGAGGGAAGGCCAGCAGTATCTGAAGTAATTTGCTCTTGTGCTTGCTCCTGTGCTATCAATCAGAAACCATGCTCGTTTAAAACTAGACACTGCAAAACTATGTGATTATGTGACCTAGAGACCACATTGAAGTCCCATTTACTTTCTATAACCTTTAAACAAGTTTAAACAAATGACTGAAGTCCCATTCATCTTTAAATAAGCACCTAGTGTGTGTTAAGTTGCTTCAGTTGTGTCCAACTCTTTGTGACCCCATAAACTATAGCTCACCAGGCTCTTCCGTCCATGGGGATTCTCTAAGCGAGAATACTGGAGTGGGTAACCTATCCCTTCTCCAGGGGACTGCCTAACCCAGGGACTGAACCCATATCTCTTATGTCCCCTACATTGAGAGGCAGGTTCTTTACCACCAGTGAATCTGGGAAGCCCCCAAAACTATAAGCTTGTAAGAGAAAATTAGTGATTGCCAAGGGTGAGATGGGGGAAAAATGAAGAACCACCTAAAGTATATTCTAAGCCGTTTGGCGTTGTACATGAAAAGCCCCTAGATTTAAACATATATTTCACTTTTGCAGACAATAGTACTATAATGGCAAAAGAAAGATACACATTGAATGTAAATATGAAGAGTTTTTCTTGCCTTGTTTTGAATATGGTCAATAAGAACAAATTGGATTTTCCATAGTTTTGATAAGTAGCACCTTACTGCTTATAATTGAGATTAGAGGAAGAATATATACAGAGAGGATAGAATTAGTAACAGATCTGAAAGAGGTGAATATACCAGGAACTCTACCGGATTTCCTTTACATTGCTGGTTACAGCCTTTCCTACCCTCCTTCTTCCTTAATCTGAAAATCATCTGATTTTTTAGGATTAAGTGTTGACATTACTTCATCTAGTCCTACAACCTTTAAGACTAGGATGGGGTCTGTAATTATTAAACTCATAATGCCTTCAGTTTTTTATTATGTATGACCCACTAACTGATCACATCATATTATAGTTGTCTTTTTTCAAAGGACAGCATTTGATCATCAGTGTCTATAGCTTAAGCTGCATGGTACTTATTTTATTGCAGGCAGGTAACAATATTGTATAAATGAATGATTATAAATCAGTCTAGCAGAACTCAGTTGAAGTTGTCTGAACTATCAAACACAGGTTTATAAAAGTCTGAATTGGAAAGTAATGACAGTAAAAATAGTCCTTAAAAATAGGTTACAATGGAGGAAGAACACAGTTTCAGAGACTACTATGAATTCTAGGTCACAGTAGTTAAAAGTGAATTTCTGCCTATTTGTGTTATTGAATATATGTCAGTGGTCAGTTTATTAGGAACTATGATAGCTAAGTTTAATCCTGTGACATATCAGACAATCTTTTGACCACTCTGGACAAGTTTGCATTTGTAAAAGAAGATATTCTTCTGGTAAAATTCCAGGCTTCTGCTGTGAACCAAAGTTGTAAGAAATATATTTTTTAAAAGTATCTTGATTGAAAGGGCATAAAGAGCCTCTTGATAAAAGTGAAAGAGAAGAGTGGAAAAGTGGGCTTAAATCTAAACATTCAGAAATCAGAGTATTGCATCCAGTCACATCATTTCATGGCAAATAGATGGGAAAACCATAGAAACAGTGGTTGGCTTTATTTTTCTGGGATCCAAAATCACTGCAGATGGTGACTGCAGCCTTTAAATTAAGACACTTGCTCCTTGGAAGAAATGTTATGACCAAACTAGACAGCATACGAAAAAGTAGAGACATTACTTTGCAGATAAAGGTCCATCTAGTCAAAGCTATGTTTATCCAGTACTCATGTATGGATGTGAGAGTTGGACAATAAAGAAAATTGAGCACTGAAAATTGATGTTTTTCAACTGTGGTGTTAGAGAAGACTCTTGAGAGTCATTTGGACAGCAAGGAGAGGCAACAAGTGCATCCTAAAGGAAATCAACTCTGAATATTCATTGGAAGGACTGATGCTGAAGCTGAAACTCGAATACTTTGGCCACATGATGCAAAGAGCTGACTCATTTGAAAAGACCCTGATGCTGGGAGGGATTGGGGTCAGGAGGAGAAGGGGATGACAGAGGATGAGATGGTTGGATGGCATCACCAATGCAAAGGACATAATTTCTGGTGAACCCTGGCAGTTGATGATGGACAGGGAGTCTTGGCGCGTTGCAATTCATGGGGTCGCAAAAAGTTGGACACGACTGAGCCACTGAATTGAATTGAACTGACATATCTATATGAAGAAAATATAGGATTCTGCAAATACCACATGAGACATTAAAGTATATTAAATTCAACAACTATCTGTGTACAATTAGTAAACTCTGTATTCAAAAGTATCCAGACATGCTTATAGCATCTTAAAAAGATTTACAAAAGTTAGATGAAAACAGATGTGACTTACAGGATTACCTCACTGATATGAGCTGTGCTGTTATTAAAGCAAACACATACTGTAACACTTTCCCATAAAGAATCTTATCACAAAGCCCATAAATGTTTTACTCTACAAAAGCACTGAAGCAAAATGCCTGAATATAGTGTGACATTTAAAATATAAATGTTTATTTCTTGTTTAAATGGCTTAGTTGGTTAAATATTTTAGTCATTATTTTTCATCTTCCCAGAGCTTGAATTCTAGCTTATTTGTGTTCATCATCAAGTTAAACAAGTAAGCATTTCATTGTTGGACATCTTTACATTTTTAATATTCTTCTTATTATTGTTATAAGTAGTCTTTTTAATTATCCTTGTCCAGTTATTTTTTCTTTTCTATACTAAATTTTTTTTTAAAAAAAGAGTGTTTTGGCATTAGTATCAATATTCTGCCTTTTAAAATTGCTTAGTTGTGATCATATGTCCACAAAAAAAAATAGGTAGAACAATTAGTTTCAGGAAACTTATAACTTGAAAGTGAAAGTGTCAGTCGCTAAGTCATGTCCGACTCTGCAACCCCATAGACTGTAGCCTGCCAGGCTCCTTTATCTGTGGGATTCTCCAGGCAAGAACACTGGTGTGGGTTGCCATTCCCTTCTCCAGGGGATCTTCCTGACCCAGGTATCCAACCTGGGTTTCCTGCCTGCAATGCAGGCATATGAATCACAGGGAGGTCTGCCTAAATTTATAACTTAATTAAGCCTGATCTGTTTGCTAGACTCTTCTCTCCTCTGTGGAGAAAAATTTTTTTCTAGCCTATGGATACAAGCAGGAAGTTTGTCCATACATTCTTTCTTGATGATGTATTCCCAGATCCCTTCTAGTATGCTCTGCTTCCCCTAAACAACAACATAGCTGCTGTGAATGAATGTGGGTAGCTGTTCCCTTCTCCAGGGGATATTCTCAACCCAGGGATCAAACCCAGGTCTCCCTCATTGCAGGCGGATTCCTTACCAGCTGAACTACCAGGAAAGCCTGAACATAACTGCTAGGTTACCTAAGTAACAAATGTAACCTGTACGCAACAATGTAATTGCTAGGTGTACTTGTCACACTTTTATATATTGAATAGACAAGAAAACAATGCTCTTTTAGATAATTTATTACTCACCAGCACACCAGACAACCTGAATTTTTCACTGGTTTCCCATTCCTCCCAAGTCCTACAGAGTTGATATAGAGGCAGGCTGAGCACTCAATGGATATGTGTCTGATAGGAAACCACCAGTCTTATAATGTCACTGTTGTTTGGTCATTAAGTCATGCCCGACTCTTTTGTGAACCCATAGACAGTAGCCCACTAAGCTCCTCTATCCATGGGCTTTCCCAGACAAGAATATTGGAATGGGTTCCCATTTCCTACTCCAGAGTATCTTCCTGACCCAGGGATGGAACCTGTGTTTCCTGCTTGAAAGGCATATTCATTACCACTGAGCCACCATGAGCTGCCTAATTTTGTACCTGAACAAGATACTATTTTGTTACTTTGGTCAGGAGTTAAATCTGTTCAGTAACCTAAAGTGAGATGCCCTCTCTACCTTTCAAGGCCATTGACTATAAAAACATACTCGAAAAGATAGTGCGGATATCTAGAAAAGCTATAATTACCTTTCAACAGTGTGCATAGTGTTGTAGGTCATTACAAGTGGCTCAGTCGTAAAGAATCCACCTGCTAATTCAGGAGATGCAAGAGATGTGAGTTCAGTCCCTAGGTTGGGAAGATTCCCTGGAGAAAAAAATGACAACCCACTCCACTATTCTTGCCTGGAAAACTCCATGGATAGAGGAGATTGGTGGGTTGCAGTCCATGAGTCAGACATGACCGAGCACGCACAAATACACACCCTCTAGTAGGACTGGCCACTGAGGAATATCAGTACACATATTTCAAATAATATATCAATGCCAATGTAGACACTAGATTGCTTTAAAGAATATTGTTCATTTACTGCAACCTGCTGATGTGTAACCAAGATGGCAATTTTGAGAGTGCAGGTATTTCTCTCAGTCTTGAAAAATGTTAAAATTGGTATTCATATAAGGAAATCTGAGGTGCACTGGAAATTCACATACCTACCTAGTCACAGTTTTTGATTGAGATTTAACAGAAAATTTTCTTTAAATGATTACATGAAATAGAAAATGTGTGAAAAATATGAGAAATATAAAATAGCACTGGACAGTTTCTGAAAATACTGAGAAAGCATTTTTCTTAAAACATACAAAGTAATTATGTGAGATTGCCTCCATGAAACTACAACATCATGACTGATACAGTTTTAAAGTTCAAGATTTAAAGAAGAGATCACTATATTTTGAACTTCACCTTGGTCACCTACTTTAGCATGGAAGAGAGCCCAAGAACTCGGTGAAAACATCATAATAGTCAAGGAACCTATAGAGATTGTGTTGATAAAATTTACTTTGTGCTTCCACTACCCTCAGCTTAAAGTGGGCATTTATTTAGTACTGTAAGTAATCAATGTAGCCTCTGCAGAAAAAATTAGCAGGTGAAAATGCTGAAATATTCTTTATTAACTTTAATACCAAACCTTTAAAAATGTCACCACAGTGCTTTAAATTGATATGATTGTGTTAGTGCTCCTCGTACATGAGTATATTTTATATTTTAGTCCTGTATCTCCAATGTTCATTCTATGTTGATGATATTCTGCTTCAGTCTTGGCTTTGGCTGAATAGAGAATTTAACCCACTCCAGTACTTTTGCCTGGAAAATCCCATGGACGAAGGAACCTGGTAGGCTGCAGCCCATGGGGTCACTAGGAGTTGGACACAAATGAGCGACTTCACTTTCACTTTTCACTTTCAGGCACTGGAGAAGGAAATGGCAACCCACTCCAGTGTTCTTGCTTGGAGAATCCCAGGGACGGTGGAGCCTGATGTGTTGCCATCTATGGGGTCACACAGAGTCGGACATTACTGAAGCGACTTAGCATCCAGTATTTGGTCAATGTGGCTTCACTGTACTTAAAAACATTTGTTTGTTAAGGGGTTAGAGAAATTTTAGACAGGAATTACAGTGTAGGAAGTTTAAGGTTAAGGTTTTGACTGATATGGTCTTTCTATGATTTCAGAGATCACAGAAAGTCCTCAGGAGAATTTTCTTTTGTCCTAATCTGACTTCTTTTGTCTTCAGTTTGGACAATACCTCTTCAAGGCTCTTGATCTGAAATTCCAATCCCTTCTCTTTAATAAGAAATAGACTCTTTGGCAATTCCTTGTAGGATCTGTGCAATGGCCCAAATTTGTGCTATACAAAATCAAGAAACATTCAATACTTATAATGTCTGATCCTGAGTTTCACAGTTATTGTGGTGAGGCAGGAGTAGAAATAGGATAAGAAAGAAAAAATCTTGCTATCTCGTGAGTCAGAGAAATGCATTTTGTTTTAATTCAAGCATCCTTTTCAATATTTTCTCTAGGCTATAGACCTACTAATTCTTTACTACTGATGTATTGGCCTCCTTGGTGGCTCAGTGGTAAAGAATTTGCCTGCAATGCAGAAGATACAGATTAAATTCCTAGGTTAGGAAGATACCCTAGAGGAGGGCATGGCAATCCACTCCAACATTCTTGACTGGAGAATCCCATGAACAGAAAGCCTTCCGGGATACAGTCCATAGGGTCACAAAGAGTAGGACAAGACTTAGTATGCATGTATGCATGCACTGATGTATTAAAATAATAATCTAGTAATAATAACTTTCATTGCAAGGGCAAACATCAGTTTTTAAGAGACAGTGAAACATTAGCTCATAATGACCAAACTTATTCCTTAAATAGGAAACCCTCTTTGTTTGTCTTTGAAACCATTATGTTCTCCTGAAAGTTTTATTTCCTATTTTTCCTATGGCTTAGAAGTATCATAAAGGCAGTATATAAGAGTTTAATATTACTTTTATTGGGTCTTAGAGATGTACTGTAATCTGTCCTTTTGCGTCCTTTTGTGTCAAAGTCTTCTTTTGAGAGAAAGGAAAGAAATGATGGTGATTATCAAAACACTCCATCTTTGAGCTACAGATACATGGTTAAACACCTGTCTGGTCATTATTAGATCTCATAGCATATAGACATGTAGGAAAAGAGAAAAAAAGTTTGAAAAAGAAAACATGAAAATTCATCTCTCTCGGTATTTCAGATAATTTTATTCCATCAGGATTCCCAAAGGTAAATGGTTTGTAGGGTCCCTCATGGGGTGTGGAGGAAAAATTTATATTATTTTTCAATTGGATCTCTATTGCCAGACTTTAAAATATGGGATAAGATCCCCTATGTCCAGTTTTTCATGGTGCTTTGCCAAAATAAGGGCCTCTGTAAGAAACATGAAGCTAGTTCAAATATTGCTCTCCCAATATTGAAATCCCAGTCTGAGGATCCTCTTGAATTCCTCTGCCAAGAGCAACTATTTCTCCTAAGTACCAACACCTTCTATGCTTTCAGATTCTTCACCTCCCTATTAGATGCTTCTTCCTTTTCCCAACAGATGAATACCTTCCTGGACTCTCCCACCTCTGTTTCTCTGTATGCCTCCCCAAAAAACCCTAGTCCATGCACACTCAGTGCAGCACACCAGATCCTGGAATCAATAAGCTATTCTCCTTTTGGGATGTCCTCAATGGAGGGGTAGACTGACCACAATACATACCCTTCTCTTCCTCAGATCTATGACTGTTCCAAGGGTCTGAGGAAAGTTCTCATCCAAGGGACTCCTGAACTTTGTTCAGGGAATATTCCACACTTATTTTCCCACTGAGGTGGATATTCTAACCCTCCTAAACATCTTATTCTCTGGGGAAGAAAAAGAACTAATTATAATTATTGCAAGAGAGGAAGCTGATAAAACTAATCAAAATAATTCAGTGAAGGCTGTATATCAGCTTAGAGTCCAGCCCATTCTCACAATTGTTTCTGGCTAAGACCACTGAGAGGGAAACAGTCTTTGGCAGCACCTCACACACTTCAGGAATTTGATTCATAAGGACATTCAGTCAACGGGGAAGACATTCACAAATTGAAGTAGATTTCAGAAAGTCATCCAGAGATGAAAGGACAATTATTGGACCTCCCTTGAGTGTCTAGTGGATTGTCTCCAGGCATATACAAATGTGAGTCCAGAGTCAGTGGAGGGCCAAGCCATTCTTAAGTCTCATTTAAATTCCCAGAGTTGCCCAGACATTAGGAAAAAATTATTCAATATGCAAACTTTAGCAATAGGGCCTACCATGCCACTTCTCAGCTGGTATAGTCAACATTTCACATGTTCAACAACCAGTATCTGGAGGCTGATGCAAAGGAAGATAGATGAGCAGAACAAATTGCCAGTATTCTGGCTTTAGTAATTCAGAGTGACTTGACCTTTCAGGGATGACCTCCCCTCATGCCACCTGTCCTGAAGGAAATCAGTAATATGAAAAAACTGCCCAGGGTTTCAAATACCACCTGCACAGTGGAGAGAAAGTTTTAAGCCAATGTACACATTGCACAGAGGAGGGTAACTGCCACCAGGGAAGTCCCATTGGAAAAGGGAATGCCCCAAATGTCTCAGAAAGAAATTAAGCAGACTGTCATGTCTGACCCATCCTCACTGGTTGCACACATCAAAGAAGAGTGCTAAGTGACCCAGGGATACTAGGAGAACCCTGGAAATACCCCCAAGGAACCTAGGCTCAACCTGATCATTAGGGATAAAAAGGTTGACATTTTAGTGGACAAGGGGATCTAACAAGGCAGAATGACCAATGTTAAACATAAGATAGTGGGAATGAAAGGAAAGTCACAGGAGAGCAACTTTATAGAGCAACTTGAATGTGATTTGAAAGGGAAAAGTTTACCTTACCATTTCTTATATGTTCCAGAATGTTGAAATCTGCTAAGAAGAGACTTACTATATAAATTGGTATCTACAATTTATCTCAGAGACAAAAACCTTACCATCTATATACCTAAGACTCTCTTCCATTATATAACTCTATTGCTACTACTCTCTGCGAAGGATAATGGCCTGATTAATCTTGAAGGGATTTAATCCCTCAATATGGACAAATGAACAAAAGGCAGAGGCAGGAGATACACCTAGTCAAGTTTTGACCTGAGTCCAGTTACCCAAATTTAAAGCGATACTCTGTGGACTAAGAATGGTGCGTGCCATATCAATAAAAAAAGAATGTCACAGCATCAGCAATTGTCATAAGGGAACTCAGGATGGAAGCAAGGAATGCCTGCCATCTAGCAGTCCTCAGACTGCAGTCACCGACAGTGATGTAGCTTGAGTAAACTAAAGATGAGAAACACAGAACACTCACCCTAGATAGCTGAGATTCATATCAAAGGAATAATAAATCAGTGAGCCCAGACTCTTGCATCTTCATACATAGAAAGACACTAGATTCCTTAACCTGAGGTATCTTGTTTTCTTTATTCACAATAACATTTTGACATTCTGACTACCTGTCCTTTGTTGCAAAACTTAGGTATCCTAGCTCCCCTCTTGCCTCCTCATAGTAGTTTTTTCAGTTTTATCTGAGATGTTGGCTCCAAGACTTGAAGTCATAAAAAGTAAAATGTCTGTGCAATAAAACATGACTCTTAACTTGAGGTTCATTTTCCTTCAGTCAACAGCCTTTTTAGCTTGGCATTGAGCCTATTGTAGAAAGCTTTCTCAAACAAGGGCTTCTTAGACTCTATCTGTCACCTTGCAACCCTCCTATCTTGCCAATTAAAAAAAGAAAGAAAGAAAGAAAAAGAAAGAAAGAAAGAAAGACCAGCTTACTCAGCTTCCTTGAGCTGTAAATAAAGCTACTAAAGATTCATCCAGTGATGCCCAACAGTTACACCCTTTTCTCTACTCTAAACCCTGGGAGAATCTGGTATTCTGTGTCAGATTTAAAAGATGCCTTCTCTTGTGTGCTCTTAGCTCTGGAATCTTAATACATTTTTTTGCTTTTGAATGGCAGGATCAGATAGCAGGGGAAAACAACAGTTGTACTGGACATTTCTGCCCCAGGGATTTAAAACTTTGCCAATATTTTTGGAAAAAATTTTGCTGAGGATCATGGTGACCTTGAGTTAGAACAGGCAACTAAATTTCAATATGAGGATGACAATCTAATCATCAGCCCCACCTAAGAGCTTTCTGAATATAAAATAGTTAACACTGTAAGTCATCTGGCAAAGAGAGGATATACAGTTTCAAACAAAAAGATCAAATCTCCCTCCAGTGGGTAGAATGTGCATTCAAAATCTTTAGAACTTCATGCCTGAAGAACTATGGAGGAAGGTTTGTGACACTGCATAGAAGGCAGTGATCAAGACCATCATCAAGAAAAAGAAAAGCAAAAAGGAAAAATGGTTGTCTGAGGAGGTCTTAAACATAACTAAGAAAAGAAGAGAAGCTAAAGACAAAAGAGAAAAAGAAAAATATACCCATTTGAAAGCAAGATTCCAAAGGATAGCAAGGAGCGATAAGAAAACCTTCTTCAGTGCAAATAAATAGAAGAAATAAATAAAATGGGAAATACTAGAGATCTGCTCCAGAAAACTGGAGATACCAAGTGAAGATTTCATGCAAGGATGGGCACAATAAAGGACAGAAATGGTATGGACCTAACAGAAGCAGATGATATTAAGAGGTAGCAAGAAAACACAGAATAAACTACAAAAATGATCTTCATGACACAGATAATCACAGTGATGTGATCACTTACCTATAGTGAGATATCTTGGCATGAATATCAACTGGGCCTTAGGAAGCATCACTATGAACAAAGGTAGTGGAGGTGATAAAATTCCAGCTGAGCTATTTCAAATTCTAAAAGATAATGCTATGAAAATGCTTCCCTCAATATTCCAGCAAATTTGGAAAACTCAGCAGTGGCCACAGGACTGAAAAAGGTCAGTTTTCATTCCAATCCCAAAGGGAAATGCCAAAGAATGTTCAAACTACCACACAATAACATTCATCTCACACACTAGCAAAGTAATGCTCAAAATTCTCCAAGCCAGTCTTTAACAGTATGTGAACTATGAATTTCCAGATATTCAAGCTGGATTTAAAGAATGCAGAAGACCCAGAGATCAAAATACAAACATCTGCTGGATCATAGGAAAAATAAAATAGTTCCAGAAAAACATCTGCTTCTGCCTTATTGACTATGCCAAAGCCTTTGATTGTGTGGATCACAACAATTTGTGGAAAATTTTTAAAGAAGTGGGAATTCCAGACCACCATACCTACCTCCTAAGAAATCTGTATGCAGGTCAAGAAGCAATAATTAGAACTAGATATGAGACAACAGACTGGTTCCAAATTTGGAAAGGAATATGTCAAGGCTGTATATTGTCATCTTGCTTGTTTTACTTATATGCAGAGTACATCATGTGAAATGCCAGGCTGGATGAGGCACAGGCTGGAATCAAGATTATCAGGACAAATATGAATAATTTCAGATACACAGATGACACCACACTTATGGTAGAAAGTGAAGGAGAACTAAAAAGCCTCTTGATTAAAGTGAAAACGAGTGAAAAATTTGGCTTAAAACTCACTATTCAGAATACTAAGATCATGGCATCTGGTTCCATCACTTCATGGCAAATAGGTGGGGAAACAATAGAAACAGTGACAGACTTTATTGTTGGGGGGCTCCAATATCAAGGCAGATGATGACTGGAGCCATGAAATTAAAAGACACTTGCTCCTTGGAAGAAAAGTTATGACTAAACTAGACAGCATATTAAAAAGCAGAGACATTACTTTGCAGACAAAGTCCATCTAGTCAAAGCTATGGTTTTTTCAGTAGTCAGGTATGGATGTGAGAGTTGGACTATTAATAAAGCTGAATATCAAAGAATTGATGCATTTGAACTCTGGTGTTGGAGAAGGCTCTTGAGAATACCTTGTCCTGCAAGGAGATCAAACCAGTCAATCTTAAAGGAAATCAGTCCTGAATATTCATTGGAAGGACTGATGCTGAAGCTGAAGCTCCAATAATTTGGCCATCTGATGAAAATAACTGTCTTATTTGCAAAGACGCTGCTGCTGAGAAAGATTGAAGGCAGGAAGAGTAGGAGATGACAGAGGAAGAGATGGCTGTTGGGTGACAGCAACCCGATGGACATGAGTGTGAGTAAACTCCGGGAGTTGGTGATAGACAGGGAGGCCTGGTGAGCTGCCGTCTATGGTGTTTGAGAGTTGGTTACGACTGAACTGAACTGACCAAATCCTCACCAGTTATGCTGTTTGCTTAGTTGCTCAGTCATGTCTGACTCTTTGCAATCCCATGGACTGTAGCCCTCCAGGCTCCTCTGTCCATGGGGATTCTCCAGGCAAGAATACTGGAGTGTGTTGCTATGCCCTCTTCAAGGGCATCTGCCCAACCCAGGGAATGAACCTATGTCTCCTGCAGTGCAGGTGGATTCTTAACCATCTGAGCCACCTCAGGGCATGAGTCTAATGTATCCTTTTTTGCCTGGCAGACAATTAAAGCTATTCTTTTCTACTTCACCTGAAACTTTGTGATTCAAATGGCATCAGGACACAGAAGCCACATTTTTTGTATCACTACCACTTCCAACCCCTTTTAAAGGAAAGGATGATTGCAGATTAATTATCCTCTGGTCCAAGTCACGCTTCTAGACAACCATCTGTGACTCTGGCTCTGTAATGTCCTTAAACCTGTCTACTTTCTACCTTAAACAGGTCCAAAATTAACTTATAAGTGCAAAGGAGTTATGAAACAAACATACTCCAGCAGCCTGAAAGATCTATAGTGAGAATGGATAATTGAAATGGTTCGTTGGTGAGAGTAGTTTTGTTAAAGAGAGAAAAGGCAGTTTATATTGCAGTAGGTTTCCATCACAGAAGTGGTGGAAGCTAAAGCTTTGTCCTCAGGCTATTCTGTCCAGAATGCCAAATTAATTGCCTTAATCAGAGCAGTAGAACTAGGGAAAGGAAAAGTTGTCAATATTTACACTGACTATAAATGTGCCTATTCTATCCTACAGGCCCTTGGAGCCAACAGGAAGGAAAGAGGATTGCTGACCTCAGGGAATAAAAAGACTAAGAATGGGGAAGAAATTATGCAGCTTTCAGAGGTAATACTTCTGCCAAAGGAAGTGGAAATTATTCACTAGAGGCCAACAAAATGGAGAAACAGAAGTAATGAAGAACTAACAGAGCTGATATGGTAGCTAAACAAGCAACAGAGAATGGGGTCAGACTTAAAATGCCACGCTTACTGGCTTCCCCACACCCTAACTCCTACACTTCCATATATACACTAGAAGAAAGGAATGAGGTTTTGAAATGTAGTTATTTATTGTACTCAATTTGAAATGCAGTTACCCCAGAATACCCAGGGCGGATTGTTAATAGTCATGGGCAGCAGTTCTTCCCATCAGTCATGACACACCAAGCCCTTGGAGAAGCTCATCAGAGCACACATTACCGGCAGGAGGCTCTATATCAGTGGTTATCAATAGTTCAACAAATCCATGACTACTCCCAATTACCACTGAGATTCCCATGCGGTGCTAGTGGTAAAGAATACCCTGCCAATGAAGGTGACACAAGAGGCACGGATTTGATCTCTGAGTTGGGGAGATCCCCTGGAGGAGGGAATGACAACCCACTCCAATAGTGGATCATAAAGAGATTTGGACCATAAGGAGGGCTGAACACCAAAGAACTAATGCTTTCAAACTGTGGGGCTGGAGGAGTCTTGAGTCTTTTGGACAGCAAGGAGATCAAACCAGTCAGTCTTAAAGGAAATCAATTCTGAATATTCATTGGAAGAACTGATGCTGAAGCTGAAGCTTCAATAGTTTGGCCACCCATGGGAAAAGTCAACTAATTGAAAAAGACCCTGATGATGGAAAAGACTGAAGGCTGGAAAAGAAGGGAGCAACAGAGGATGAGATGGTTAGATGGCATTATCAACTCAGTGGTCATAAGTTGAGCAAACTCTTGGAGATAGAGAAGGGCAGGGACCCCTGTCATGCTGGAGTCCATGGGGTCACAGAGTAAGACACGACTGAGTCATTGAACGACAACCTTAAAGAGATGTTTGAAACTTGCCCTAATTGTCTTCAGAATAATCCCAACACTCATCTCTCCCCCAACCAAGGTCAAGGGAGTAACTCCTACTCAATGTAGACACACATTTCCAAGTCAAGAACGGCAAGTTGATTTTACAGTAAAGCCTTGGGCACAAAGACATTTTAGATAGATATTTATTGTTTTTACCAGACGTCTTCTCAGCTGAATGGGGGCATTCCACATCATAATTGAGACAACTTCCATAACCATATGTCAATTTTATTATAAATCTCCACTCATACTATCTCTATACAGTCTATTGATTCTGTTTCTCTGGAGAACTGTGACTCATACTTATGGAGCTTAAAGGAATTGAGCTATGAGAAAAAATTTTCTCAATTATTATTCCAATCTCTCTAATTATATTTTGATTCCTCAAAAATAAACTCTCAAATATCCACTTCCATTCTTGTTGAACTGTCCATCTTATCTTTCTCCTGTATTTCAAGAAATGGATCCCTGTGGACTTTGAATGGTTCTGAGTGCTTAGAAAGAGTTAGAAATTAAACTTGATTTCATTATTTCTTTGTATGTGTGTGTGTGTGTGTGTGTGTGTTTTGCATGAGGGAGATGCCTCTCACTTCACAAGCATCGCATGCAATATTAATAACATGCATTCATGCAATATTAATAACATGCATTCATGCAATGTTTATTTTTTTAGAGAACACACTCAATTATTTTATATATTTTACTGTTGTAACTGATCTCATAGAGTTTACTGAATTAAATCAATTTTCTTACCCTCTAATTTATTTATTAGAATTCTAGAATTTTAAAAAGAAGAATGTTATTGCTCTTAAAATCATAAGCATGAATGTCAGAGAACTAAATCTGAGTACAAGAAATACATCAGCCCAACTGTCTTCTTTTCATTCTATACCAAAACCGACTACATTTTAAAAAATTAGTTTTATTTTACACCAAGCCTGGATTTTCCATTTTCAGTCTGTGGCATTCAGAAATTAGGGCAAAGTTCAAGAAGATAATTGGGAGAAAAGTACCACCTTTTATAAGGTGTTAATCAATAACACAGCATTTTTTCTCAGTGTTTAACAGAATAAAAATTTATTGAATTTATCATTTTCTATCATTTCCTAATAGGATATTAAGTACATAAAGGAAGGAACTTTGTCTCTCTTATTCCCTGGTGAATCCTCATAAAATAGGAGTGAACTTGTATTATATTAAATACAGGCATTTTTTGGTGATTTTGAGGACTCAGTTCCAGAGGACTGCAATCAAATGAGTACTGCAATAGTGCAAATTGCACATTTTTGGTTTCCCAGTGCATATAAAATGTATGCTATACTGTAGTTTATTAAGTATGCAAAAGCATCATGTCTTTCTTTATTTTAGCACCATGTCTTTAAACACCATGTACATAACTTATTAAAAAAAATAATGTTTTTGGAAAACTGGTGATGACAGACTTGATAAATGTATGGTGGCCAAAAATATTTAATTTGTAAAGTAACAAATAACATCTGTAAAGCATAATAAAGCAAAGCAAACAAAAATGAAGTATGCCTGTACTTAATATGTGTTAATGATTGATTCTTTGTCTGACAGAATCTATGCAGAATAAATACAGTAAAATTTTGGGAAGCTGTAAGTAGCCAGATTCTACTTTGCTAGATGAATCATGAAAGTGTAATCTGAGCAGTACCATAGAAGATGAACATGCAATTTGTCATTGATTTTCTCTGAAATTGATAAAACTGGCATAAATATAATTGTAATGTAATGTATTTTAACATATAATAGAATAATAAAACTAGACAATAATCATCAATGGGCATTGATATCACAAAGAAGTGAAACAACTAGCTAGTATTTATAAAATTAGCAACATCCATTGGATTATCATAAAAGCAAGAGAGGCTGCTTTATTGACTATGTCAAAGTCTTTGACTGTGTGGATCACAATAAACTGTGGAAAATTCTGAAAGAGATGGGAATACCAGACCAAGAGACTTGCCTCTTGAGAAACGTGTATGCAGGTCAGGAAGCATCAGTTAAAACAGGACATGGAACAACAGACAGGTTCCAAATAGGAAAAGGAGTATGTCAAGGCTGTATATTGTCATCCTGCTTATTTAACTTTTATGCAGAGTACATCATGAGAAATGAGCTGGATGGAGCACAAGCTGGAACCAAGATTGCTGGAAGAAATATTAATGACCTCAGATGTGCTGATGACACCACCTTTATGGCAGAAAGTGAAGAACTAAAGAGTCTCTTGATGAAAGTGAAAGAGGAGAGTGAAAAAGTTGGCTTAAAGTTCGGCATTCAGAATACTAAGATCATGGCATCTGGTCTCATCACTTCATGGCAAATAGATAGGGAAATAGTGTCAGACTTTATTTTGAGGGGCTCCAAAATCACTGCAGATGGTGATTGCAGGCATGAAATTAAAAGACGCTTACTACTTGGAAAGTTATGACTGACCTAGATAACATATTAAAAAGCAGAGAAATTACTTTGCCAACAAAGGTCTGTCTAGTCAAGGCTAACGTTTTTCCAGTGGTCAAGTATGGATGTGAGAGTTGGATTGTAAAGAAAACTGAGTGCCGAAGAATTGATGCTTTTTAACTATGGTGTTAGAGAAGACACTTGAGAGTCCCTTGGACTGCAAGGAGAACCAACCAGTTTATCCTAAAGGAAATCAGTCCTGAATTGATTGGAAGAACTGATGCTGAAGCTGAAACTCCAATCATTTGGCCACTTGATACAAAGAACTGACTCATTTGAAAAGACCCTGATTCTGGGAAAGATTGAAGGCAGGAGGAGAAGGGGATGACAGAGGATGAGATTGTTGGATGACCTCACTGACTCAATGCACATGAGTTTGAGGAAGCTCCAGAAGTTGGTGATGGACAGGGAGGCATGGTATGCTACAGTTCATGTGGTTACAAAGAGTCAGACACGCCTGAGTGGCTGAACTGAACTAATTGATGTACTTAACACCAGTATGACATAGTATACCAAAAAGAAAAGAAAGAAGAAGAAGAAAAAAAAAAACTGAAACAAATAGAATATATGTAAATGTCACAGTTTAGAGAAAATGCAAGCATGGCAGAACATATAAAACGACACTCCAAGCATGTAATTAGTAAATTTCAGAATATAAGAACACTATAGTAAAAATGACCTAAGTTGAATAGCTTGATTAAAATAGAAAAAAGAGGAAAGAAACATTTGTTAAACAGAGACTTAGCTAAATGCTAGAACATGAACTTTCTTTGAAAAAAATTGCAAAAATGTGAACTCTGGCAGCATACTTAACTGTATCAGTTACCTATATTTTTCTTCCAGATAAAAAATATTACTGGTGCTATCTTAGAATTAAGCTCAAAACACCCCAGTTTAGAAGCATAAAACAAGTCTGTGGATTTTTTTTTTCATAGCTTGGTAGTGACTACATGGACATTTGTTGTCCTATTTATTTTAGTTTTGTTTATGTTTGAAGTTTTTCCACTGAGCGACAAATATAATACTAGCAGTATAATTGCCATTATCTTTATTGGGGAGAAGCCTATTAGGAAACTAGCTGTATAAGAAATTGTCAAACACACACACACACACACACACACACACACACACATATATATATATACACACACACAGAGGCTTCCCAGGTGGCACTAGTGGTAGAGAACCTGCCTGCCATTGCAGAAGATGTAAGAGACTTGAGTTCAATCCTACACACACACTCATATATATGTGTGTGTGTGTGTGTATATATATATATAAATTTCTGGGTTTTATGAATTATGATTTTGGAAACGGGAAAATTTGACTCAGTTCTAATGAGATGGATGAAACTGAAGCCGATTATACAGAATGAAGTAAGCCAGAAAGAAAAACACCAATACAGTATACTGACACATATATATGGAATTTAGAAAGATAGTAATGATGACTCTGTAAGTGAGAAAACATAAGAAATGCAGAGGTATAGAACAGACTTTTGGCCTCTGAGGGAGAGGGAGAGGGTGCAATGATTTGAGAGAATGGCATTGAAACATGTGTACTATCATATAAGAAATGAAGCACCAGTCTATGTTCAATACAGGATACAGGATGCTTGGGGCTGGTGTACAGGATGATCCGGGGAGATGGTGTGGGATGGGAGGTGGGAGGGGGCTTTGGCACTGGGAGATAGTGTACACCTGTGGCTGATTCATGTCAAGGTATGGCAAAACCAATACAGTACTGTAAAATAGAATAAAGTATTAAATAAATAAATAAAAGATTTAAAAAATTAAATAACTCTTTTGGCAATTTTAATTCATTCCCAGGAAATTGAAATTAATTAAATCTAAACTTCCCCATCTAACATTTAGTGTACAGAAAACACAAGAGGCACAGGAACGTGTTAAATAACACCCTAGTATGCAATTGACAAAATTCACAATGAGGGAATTTTACAGTAGAATTTATGCAGTATTTTTCAAAATCAGTGTAACAGACAAAAGGCAGTGGTTGAGTAGAGACATCAGTGAAATTCAATATGTAACTGTTCAATAGAGATGACACTATTCTCATCTCTCTGGGGGAGGGGGGGGGACAAAATATTGGAGACTATTTTTTTTAATTCTGATTATAATCATTCTAACCCCTAATCTTGTTTTTCCTCCAATAGAGACATATTTATGATTAAGCCTTTATCTACTGAGTCTTATCTGACTTTATTATCTGACTTTCAGTAAGCCATATAACCCCAAAGACACACAACACTTAACACAACATTATTTTTGTAGGAGGCATTTTCTTAGGGGAATCATATGCAGTATTTTAGTAATAAACAACCTTGCTCATTACCCAGAAGAGAAACACTTTTTTTTTCTTTTAACACAATGTCTTAAGGTCTTAGAGTAATGCCCAACATGTAGTAGGTGATTAAGGAATGTTTGTTAAATAATTACATAAATCAAAAAAAGGAATCTTCTCATCATTAGTAAGCATGAAACTTCTATAAATGTAGCAGCGGTGCTGTCTTTCTTAGGAAGTGAAGCGGTGATCTAATAACTAACATAAGGAAAATAAGTACACAAACTAAATAGTGCTACATAACAAAAAACTCAAAACTTAATAGTTTGAAGCAACAATAATTCATGTGACTCAGGAGTTCACAGCTCACCTGAGTTTGTTTATATAACTCGAGTTATCAACTGCACTGAATTTAAAAATGATTCACAATTTATATTAATTTGTATTGTTATATATTTAAATTATACTAAATATATTATTCATATTTCACTTTTGTCACTTGTCTCAATGTATTTCATTGTATTTGATTTTCCCTAGTATGCAATTTTCAAATAGATCATTAAAAAATATGACTGTTAGTTGACCCATGAGCTGGACCTGGGCAATTGGAAGCCTCCTCACTCTCTCCCCTGTCTTTAGAGTGTATGTTCTGCCCACAGTTAGAGCTGTTTTAAGGGTGCAGCCTTATAGAGAGTACTGTGCTGTTGAGACCATATGAATGGTATATGCAAACCTGTGTATAAACTTTTAAGATTCTGGCATGTAGTTGCACGGATATGCTCATCTTATGGCCACCCAAGACAACTATAAAATATCCGTTTTCTTGCTTGTTAAACCTTCCACCTCTCAATCTTGGGTGGTCTGCCTCTTTAGTCTCTTCCTCCCATTTATGTTCAGGAGTCAGTTTTCAACACACAAGATCCTGCCTGTAAGTGTCCTGTTTATATTTTAACCTTTAAAGTTTCACAGAGCTTTTTTTGCTCCAACAATATTGATATAGTTAAAAATGCCTTTTATTTTGGGTCTATCTAAAGCTTTCTCAGTACTAGAATTAGATACAGTTAAGCAGGAGTTCAAACACTGGGTCAAGAAGATCCCCTGGGGAAGAAATGGCAGCCTATTCTAGTATTGTTGCCTGGGAAATCCCATGGACAGAGGAATTTAGTGGTGTACAATCATGGGGTTGCAAAAGAGTTTGACATGACTCAGTGATTAAACAACAACAAAAACTACCCTGAATACCTTATAAGAATTGTATTTTTTAATTTTTTTCTTTTTCTTTTTTTTATGAGCTAAATAACTGTTTGTTTTTGTGTGAAGCTAATAGTTTGTGACTGTTCATTAAGCAACATTATTGTACCCATAGCAAAACAGTATCCAGAGTGAATGCTTACCAGACAGGCATTATTTCCTCAATTGTTCTTTGTGTATCACGATTCTTATTTCACCAAATACCATAGTTGTTCTCTTCTAAAAGCATTCCTGTTGTTCAAGTGCTCATCTCAAAATATGGCATTGATCTTGAGGTACATTTTATTAGATGAGAGTTGACTGGCACAAAGAAAAGACATTACATCCTCTGCTTCTTGCCTTAAAGCCCCTCAACATCATCTGACCATGCAGATTTCCTTAATGATTATGTCACATTACTGGATTTTATTGAATTTATTTTCAACTGACTATCTTGGTTCTTTCTATATGAACTGCTGTTGAACCAGTTCTAACACCATCCTGTGTCTTTAGATTTTTTTTTTTAATAAACACATAAATGTACATTAATCATTTTGAAGATTCACCTTGCTTTTAGCCTTCTGTGGTTGATTTTGAGCTACCTTTTTGTATATTAATTCTTTTTCTTTTTTCTTTCAGGATACTTTTTATTTTTTGTTTTTCTGTTTTTTCAACTTTACAATGTTGTTTTAGTTTCTGCTGCATAACACAAATCAGACATAATTATACATACACCCCCCCCTTTTGAGCTTCCCTCACTTCGAATATCACACTTGGAGGTGTCCATCTATGCATCACTGATGATTTTATTATTGACTGCTTGATTTCTTAACTTTGTAGCTATAATTTTTCCCCCTTGAAACTTATTAATTATCTGTAGGGTGACATTTTAAATTTGGGTAAGACATATTATTATTATTTTATTTTTAGCCTATTGCTTTTTTATTATTATGTAATTTTTTTCAATTTCCAATATTTTGCCTTGAGCTCTATTTTTGTTCTAAAATATTTTTGCTACATCAGATTTTATAAATCATTGACTAATTAAAAATTATTGATTTTTTTGGATAAAAGGTTTGATTTGCTATTTT
>SJYC01002927.1:0-14551 GCA_006408675.1 Madoqua kirkii | reverse complement strand
TGCATTTTCTTGGCAAAACTCTATTAGTTAATAGTTTAATATTTTCTAAATTTTTATTTTTTTTTTCTCTTTCTATGTAACGGAGAAGGAGATGACACCTCACTCCAGTACTCTTGTCTGGAAAATCCCATGGATGGAGGAGCCTGGTAGGTTGCAGTCCATAGGGTCACACAGAGTCAGACAAGACTGAAGTGACTTAGCCGCAGCAGCAGTAATGGTACTTTTTTTCCATTATTACTGCTAAAATGCATGTTACTTAGGTTAATGAAAGACTCCGCTGACATTCAGGATCCCATGTCTATAGACTAGTTGATTAAATTACCTACGTAAAACATAGCTGAGTTATTAATTTGTGAGAAATTAGACAAAGAATGAGAGAGTTTGAACTAAGAGTTTTCAGTTGAAATTTAGTTGAACTGAATTTTCTAGCAAATCTCAGTTCTATGAAATTTCCTTTAATCTTGAAATGCAGTGTAAGAAGAGAGAAATTTATACAAACTCATAATTCAACAACCTAGATGTCCATCAGCAGATGAATAGATAAGAAGGCTGTGGCACATATACATAATGGAGTATTACTCAGCCATTAAAAAAAATAAATTTGACTCAGTTCTAATGAGATGGATGAAACTGGAGCCGATTATACAGAGTGAAGTTAGCCAGAAAGAAAAACACCAATACAGTATACTGACACATATATATGGAATTTAGAAATATAGTAATGATGACTCTGTAGGTGAGACAACAAAAGAGACACAGAAGTATAGAATGGACTTTTGGCCTCTGAGGGAGAGGGTGGAATGGTTTGAGAGAATGGCACTGAAACATGTATACTATCATATAAGAAATGAAGCACCAGTCTATGTTTAATACAAGATACAGGATGCTTGGGGCTGGTGTACGGGATGATCCGGGGAGATGGTGTGGGGTGGGAGATGGGAGGGGGCTTCGGCATTGGGAGCTCATGTACACCTGTGGCTGATTCATGTCAATGTATGGCAAAACCAATACAGTATTGTAAAGTAGAATAAAGTATTTTAAAAAATAAAATAAAATACTGTGAAATAAAATAAAATTTCATAAAGCTTTGGTTTTATTTATGATGTCCTTGTGGAGTTTTATAAAAATGGAAATAGCTGCTCTGTATTTTGTATAAGATTTAAAGTTTTCAGTGTAACAGTAACATATTAACTCACAGTCACTGAGCACTTACTATATGCAATGTCCTATGCCTTGCATCTGCTATATATACCTACCCCGTGAATAGTTGCTTGAATCACTAGTAGTAAGTATCAGGGCTGGAAGTCTACCTTATATCTGTGAACAAGAGCTGTTTCCTCATTCTCTCATGCTTCTTCTATAAGTACTTTACACATTTAAAATGGTGTAATCTGTAGCCTTTTTGAACTCTGTAAGTCTATTCATTCAGACACAGCAGTTTGAATCTTGGTTGGATGCCTGAGAATGTGAAACTGATGGCTGGTGACACTGGTGTGGGAAGAACATGCAGTTTTAGAGTTAGAAAGCTATTTTCTATCATACAATTGTACAGTCAGAGAGAATGAGTGACCTTTGAGAAGGGAGGCAGTGTTGTTCATCACTCTATTCTAGATAAGTCCAGTTGGGCTTACCTTAAACCTTCGAAGGGTTCCTGCCCCCAGAGAAAGAAATATTGCCAGAGTGGCTACAGCAGAAGGAATTAGAAAGGGAGAATCAACCCCCAGAGATGAGTCTGACACTACATGGGACTGCCCAGAGAACTGAATCTTCATCTGACTGACAGATGACAGTCAAAACCTATAGAGGAAGAAATAAATATCAAAGAGGCAAGTTTTATAAAAATGGAAATAGCTGCTCTGTATTTTGTATAAGATTTAAAGTTTTCAGTGTAACAGTAACATATTAACTCACAGTCACTGAGCACTTACTATATGCAATGTCCTATGCCTTGCATCTGCTATATATACCTACCCCGTGAATAGTTGCTTGAATCACTAGTAGTAAGTATCAGGGCTGGAAGTCTACCTTATATCTGTGAACAAGAGCTGTTTCCTCATTCTCTCATGCTTCTTCTATAAGTACTTTACACATTTAAAATGGTGTAATCTGTAGCCTTTTTGAACTCTGTAAGTCTATTCATTCAGACACAGCAGTTTGAATCTTGGTTGGATGCCTGAGAATGTGAAACTGATGGCTGGTGACACTGGTGTGGGAAGAACATGCAGTTTTAGAGTTAGAAAGCTATTTTCTATCATACAATTGTACAGTCGAGAGAATGAGTGACCTTTGAGAAGGGAGGCAGTGTTGTTCATCACTCTATTCTAGATAAGTCCAGTTGGGCTTACCTTAAACCTTCGAAGGGTTCCTGCCCCCAGAGAAAGAAATATTGCCAGAGTGGCTACAGCAGAAGGAATTAGAAAGGGAGAATCAACCCCCAGAGATGAGTCTGACACTACATGGGACTGCCCAGAGAACTGAATCTTCATCTGACTGACAGATGACAGTCAAAACCTATAGAGGAAGAAATAAATATCAAAGAGGCTGATTTGCAACACCAGATGTTAATAGACCTTCAGGAAATTCTATCAGTACATCTCTTAGGCATGTTTAACTAGTTTCTATATTTAACAAAAACATAGAGGTTTTCACTGAAATGAAGATGATACATAGAAAATGCACCCTGGAGACCATCTCTAAGATTTGTCTCAGTTAAACCCAGTTCAACTTCCTTTTACCGTGATTACAGTCAAAGGGGTATTTTGTGAAACTGTTTATAAGATATTTGGGCATAGATAGCCTTCATGTAATAATTGAAAGAATACTGATTATTAATATTATTCTACTAATGCAGGAGTGTGTGTGATCAGTTGTGTCTGACTCTTTGTGACCCCATAGACTAGCCCACCAGGCTTCTCTGTTCATGGAACTTTTCAAGCAAGAATACTTCCTGGAGGTCTTTCCTGACCCAGGGATCAAACACACATTCCTTGTGTCTCCTGCATTAGCAAGGAGATTCTTTACCACTGAACAACCTGGGAAACTTGAACACAAGAGCATCAAGTAAGAAAATGAAACTTTTCCAAGAACATTATATATTCTGTTTTGACATCTTGTGAGATCTTTTGTCACAAAATTGTTGGGTACCATCTCTATGAAGCCCATAAATGCTTTATTTGGCTTAAAGAAGATGAAGAAATAATATTTTTAAATATTTTCACTGTGAAATACAGAACATATGCAGGAAAGTGAAGGGAAAAAAGTGAAAATGTTACTCTGTCAATGGTGTTGACTTTTGACACCCCATGGACTGTAGCCTGCCAAGCTCCTCTGTCCATGGGATTCTCCAGGCAAGAATTCTAGGTAGGTAGTGATTCACTTCTCCAGGGGATCTTCCCAACCTAGGGATCAATTATTGTCTGAGCCACTATGGATTTTTTGTGACATTTTAACAATTAGTCACAATAGCTAAAAAACAGAACATTTTCAACTCTATAAGATCACAGTAAGTATTATTTTCCCACATAGGGTAATGATGATGGTAAATTTGCTTTTCTGCATAGTTTTAGTAACCATGCATGCCTTCAAAAATATATAGTTTAATTTTGCTTTTTAAATACTTTATGTGGAGGAAATGTATGTTTAAATGGGATATCTTTGTTTAATCTTTTTTTTAAATCACTCAACATTGTTTATAGGATTTGAGAAAGACATATTAATATAATTTGTTATTTACCAGATTACTGCATTGAGAATTCAAATCAAAGTGTAAGGTGAAAAAATTAAGGTTATCAACTGAAGTATGAATTTATGGAAAGATTTTTTTTTTTCTGGGACAATGCAGTGCTCTATTACAGATTTCTCAATCTTACAACCTATGGTAATTGCCTTTACAGGTTTTAACACGCTAAAATAATTTATATTTGTGAATGCACAATTGGATAGCTGTCTCCCATCCATGACAATATGTAAGAAACTTTCAGCCCCAAGATTGGAATCTTTTACTTATTTATTTATTTTTTTTAGATCACAAAGAAGGTTCTTTATTTTTACCTGCTTCTTTGTGTTATTCAATTACCCCGTGGACTATAGCCTGCCTGGCTGCTCTATCCATGGGCATTCTCCAGGCAAGAATACTGGAATGGGTAGCTTATCCCTTCTTCAGGGGATCTTCTCAACTCAGGAATCAAACTGGAATCTCCTGCATTGCAAGCAGAATCTTTATCAGCTGAGCAACCAGGGAAGCCCTTCAGTAGCTTCTAAAATATATACAAAGCTTGCATATATGATGTAAGTTTCTCCAGGCCACTCCTACTATGAATAGTAAAGATTCAAATTTAGTATAATTTAATTTTTCTAACATTCACTTGTACCTTTAAAAAATATTTATTTACCTATTAGGCTATCTCGGGTCTTAGTTATAGCATTTAGGATCTTTAGTGGCAGCATTGGGACTCTTAGTTGTGGCATGTGAGATCTATCTGCCTAATCAGGGATAGAACCCAGAGCCCCTGAATTGAGAACTCAGAGTCTTAACCACTGGACCCCAGGGAAATTCTTCTCATTTATAATATAAGATTTTAATCTACCTTAGGGTCACCCCCAGGTATGTCTGGGCCATATACTCAAGTATTTCCTGAGGGCTCTGACATTCTCACAAACAATTCTCTTCCTGTTAAGCAATAGCACTGTGCCATTGTCTTCTACCTGACATCCACAGATTACCACTTTACCTACTGGACAGCAATATCATTTTATATAACTCATGAAACATGTTCCTTAAAATGGTAAACTCTTATGTTCTTTAGCAAAGTGAATCCTATGCATTCCTTTTGTTTTATTAATACGTACTATTAGTGTTAGTTTTATTAATACTTACTTTTGCTCTTATCCTTATCCTTCAGAGGGCAGACAAAATGAAAATCACAATCACAGAAAATTAATCAAACTGATCACATGAGCCACAGTCTTGTCTAACTCAATGAAGCTATGAGCCATACCATGTAGGGCCACCCAAGATGGACGGGTCATGGTGAAGAATTCTGACAAAAGTGGTCTATTGGAAAAGGCAATGGCAAATCACTTCAGTATTCTTGCCATGAGAACCTCATGAACAGTATGAAAAAGCCAAAAGATATGACACTGAAAGATGAGCTCCTCAGGTGGGTAGGTGCCCAATATGCTACTGGAAAAGAGTGCAGAATTAACACAAGAAAGAATGAAGAAAAAGAGCTAAAGCAAAAACAATTCCCAGTTAAGGATGTGACTATTGATGGAAGTAAAGTTCAATGCTGTAAAGAACAATATTGCATAGGACCCTGGAATGTTAGGTCCATGAATCAAATAAACTGGAAGTGGTAAAACAGAAGATGGCAAGAGTGAACATTGACATTTTAGGAATCAGTGAACTAAAATGGACTGGAATGAGTGAATTTAATTCAGGTGAGCATTATATCTACTACTGTGGCCAAGAATCCCTTAGAAGAAATGGAGTAGGCATCATAGTCAACAAGAGTCTGAAATGCAATACTTGGGTGCAGTCTCAAAAAGGACAGAATGATCTGTTTGTTCCCAAGGCAAATCATTCAATATCACAGCAATCCAAGTCTATGCCCCCACCATTAATGCTGAAAAAGCTTAAGTTGAATGGTCCTATTAAGACTTGCAAGACCTTCTAGAGCTAATACTCAAAAAGGATGTCTTTTTCATTATAGAGGACTCGAATGCAAAAGTAGGAAGTCAAGAGATACCTGGAGTAACAGATAAATTTGGCCTTGGAGTACAAAATGAAGCAAAGCAAAGGTTAGCAGCATTTTGCCAAGAGAACACAATGGTCATACCAAACACCCCCTATAACAACACAAGAGAAGACTCTACACATGGACATCACCAGATGGTCAATACCAAAATCAGATTGATTATATTCTATGCAGCTGTATATGGAGAAGCTCTATACAGTCAACAAAAGCAAGACCAGGAACTGACTGTGGCTCAGATTATGAACTTGCTATTGCCAAATTCAACCTTAAATTGAAAAAAATACGGAAATTGAAAGTGAAGTCGTTCAGTCGTGTCCAACTCTTTGCGACCATGTGGACTGTAGCCCTCCAGGCTCCTCCATCCCTGGGATTCTCCAGGCAAGAACACTGGAGTGGGTTGCCATTTCCTTCTCCAGGGGATCTTCCTGACCTAGGGATAGAACCCAGGTCTCCCACATTGCAGGCAGACGCTTTAACCTCTGAGCCACCAGAGAAGCCAAAAATATGGGAAACCACTAGACAATTCAGATATGCCCTAAATCAAATCTGTTATGATTATACAGTGGAAGTGACAAATAGATCCAAGGGATTTGATCTGATAGACAGAGTGCCTGAAGAACTATGGACAGAGGTGCAAAGTTCCAAAAAATAGCACAGAGAGATAAGAAAGCCTTTGTAAGTGATCAATGCCAAGAAATACAGGAAAGCAATAGAATGGGAAAGACTAGAGGTCTCTTCAAGAAAATTAGTCACAGCAAGGGAACAATTCATGCAAAGACAGACACAAAAAAGGATAGAAATTGTATGTAGCAAACAGAAGCAGAAGATATAAAGAAGAGATGGAAAAAATACACAGAAGAACTATTTTAAAAAAGGGAGAGAAAGAGGCAGAGAGAGATATTAATGAGCCAGATAACCACAAAGATGTTATCACTTACCTGGAGTCAGACATCCTGGAATGTGTAGTCAACTAGGCCTTAGGAAGCATCACTATGACCAAGGCTAGTGGAGGTGGTGGAATTCCATTTGAGCTATTTCAAATCCTAAAAGATGATGCTATGAAAGTGCTTCAGTCAACATGCCAACAAATTTGGAAACTCAGCAGTGGATACAGGACTGTAAAAGGTAAGTTTTTTTTATTTCAATCCCAAAGAAAGTCAGTATTAAAGAGTGTTCAAATTACTACATGATTGCACTCATCTCACATGCTAGCTAAGTAATGCTCGACATTCTCAAAGAAAGTCTTCCACAGTATGTGAACCATGAACTTCCAGATGTTCAAGGTGGATTTAGAAAAGGCAGAGAAACTAGAGATAAAAGGCAGAGGAACTAGAGATAAAAATGCAAACAGTCATTGGATCATAGGAAAAGCAAGAGAGTTGCAGAAAAACATCTACTTCTGCTTTATTGACTATGCCAAAGCCTTTGACTCTGTGGATCACAACAAACTGTGGAAATTTCTTCAAGAGAAGGGGATACCAGATGACCTTACCTGCCTTCTGAGAAATATGTATGCAGGTCAAGAAACAACGGTTAGAACTAGACAAGGAACAAAAGACTGGTTCCAAATCAGGAAAGGAGTGCTTCAAGGTTGTATATTGTCACTCTGCTTATGTAACTTATATGCAGAGTACATCATAAGAAATGCCAGGCTGGAAAAAGCACAAGCTGGATTCAAGGATGCCAGGAGAAATATCAATAACTTCAGATACTCAGATGGCATCACCCTTATGGCAGAAAGTGAACAACAACTAATGGGCCTCTTGATGAAAGTGAAAGATGAAAGTGAAAATGTTGGTTTAAAACTCAACATTCAGAAAACTAAGATCATGGCATCTGGTCCCATCACATACTTCATGGCAAGTAGATGGGGAAACAATAGAAACAGTGAGAGACATTATTTTCTTGGGCTCCGATATCACTACAGATAGTGACTGCAACTATGAAATTAAAAGATGCTTACTCCTTAGAAGAAAAGCTATGACCAACATATACAGTATAGTAAAAGAGAGAGACATTACTTTGTCAGCAAAAATCTGTCTAGTCAAAGCTGTGTTTTTTTTTCAGCAGTCATGTATGGATGTGAGAGTTGGACTATAAAGAAAGCTGAGCACCAAAGAACTGATGATTTTGAACTGTAATGCTGGAGAAGACTCTTGAGAGTTCTTTGGACTGCAAAGAGATCCAGGCAGTCCATCCTATTGGAAATCAGTGCTGAGTATTCATTGGAAGGACTGATGCTGAAGCTGAAGCTCCAACACTTTGGCCACTTGGTGTGAAGAAATGATTCATTGGAAAAGACTCTGATGCTGGGTAAGATTGAAGGCAGGAGAAGAAGGGAACAGCAGAGGATTAGATGGCAGGATAATATCACCAACTCAATAGACATAAGTTTTAGTAGCTTTGGGAGCTGGTGATGGACAGGGATGCCTGGCATACAGAAATCCATGGAGTCACATAGAGTTGGACATGACTGAGTGACTGAACTGACTTAACTGACGGTTAGTTCATAACCACAACCCAAGGGACCCATTGGGAAAGAATCCTCCTGCCAGTGCTAGGAGACATAGAAGACATGCGTTTGATCCCTGGGTTGGGAAGTTCTCCTGCAAAAGGGCGTGGTAACGCACTCCAGCATTCTTGCCTGGGAAATCCTATGGATAGATGAGTGTGGTAGTCTATAGTCTTTGGGATTACAAGGAATTTGACATCATTGAGTATACACACAGTTCATAACCATTCTCATCATTATCTTCCTCCTCATCATTTCATAAAATTTTACCCCATTGTTTTTAAGTCACTAAGTCATGTCTAACTCTTTTCAACTCCATGGACTGAAGCATGCCAGGACCTCTCAGATTTTGTGCCAATTCCATGTCTAGTGAATTGGAGATGCTATCTAAGTATCTCATACTCTACCACCATGTTCTCCTTTTGCCTTCAATTTTTTCTGATGCAGGCATCAGGGTCTTTTCCAATGAGTCAGCTCTTTACATCAGGTGGCAAATATATTGGAGGTTCAGCATCAGTCCTTCCAATGAATATACAGGGTTGATTTCCTTTAGGATTGCCTGGTTTGATCTTTCTGTAGTCCAAGGGACTCTCAGGGATCTTTTCTAGGACCAAAATTTGAAAGTATCAGTTCTCCTGCATGCAGCCTTCTTTATAGTCCAACTCTGGCATCTGTACAAGACTACTAGAAAAACCATAATCTTAACTAAAAGACTTCTGTGGGCAAAGTAATGTCTCTACTTTTTAATATGCTATCTATTTATGGATTTGGGACAATTATATTGAAACATGTATAATATCATATAAGAAACGAATCACCAGTGTAGGTTCAATGCAGGATACAGGATGCTTGGGGCTAGTGCACTGGGGCGATTCAGAGAGATGCTAAGGAGAGGGAGATGGGGGGGGGGGTTCAGGATTGGGAAAACGTGTACACCCGTGATGAATTCATGTTGATGTATGGCAAAACCAATGCAGTATTATAAAGTAAAATAATAATATGCTATCTCGTTTCAACATAGCTTTTCTTCCAAGGAGCAAGTGTCTGTTAATTTCATGGGTGCAGTCACCATCTTCAGTGAATTTGGAGCCCAAGTAAATAAAGCCTGTAACTATTTCCATTATTTCCCCATCTACTTGCCATGAAGTAATGGGACCAGATGCCATGATCTTCACTTTTGAATGTTTAATTTCAAGCCTTCTTGTTCACTCTCCCCTTTCACTTTCATCAAGAGGCTCTTAAGGGTACTGTCATATGCATATCTGAAGTTTTTGATGTTACTCCCAGGAATCTTGATTTCAGCTTGTGGTTCATCCAGCCCAGTGTTTTGCATAATGCACCCTGCATATGATTTAAATAATCAGGGTCACAATACACAGCCTTGACATACTCCTATCTTAATTTTGAACCAGTCTCTTGTTCTATGTCCAGTTTTACCTTTTGTTTCTTGTTCTGCATATAGATTTCTCAATTGTTAGGTACGGTGGTCTGGTATCCCCATCTCTTTAAGAAATTTCCAGTTTGTCATGATTTACACAGTCAAAGACTTTGGCATAGACAGTAAAGCAAAAGTAGATGCTTCGTTGGAATTCTCTTGCTTTTTCTATGATCCAACAGATGTTGGCAATTTTATCTCTGGTTCCTCTGCCTTTTCTAAATCCAGCTTGAACATCTGGAAGTTCATGGTTCACATACTGTGGAAGACTCCCTTTGAGAATCTTGAGCATTACTTTGCTGACATGTGCTGCTGCTAAGTGGCTTCAGTCATGTCTGATTCTTGTGAACCCAGAGACGGGAATTCCCATCCCTGGAATTCCCCAGGCAAGAATACTGAAGTGGGTTGCCATTTCCTTCTCCAATGCATGAAAATGAAAAGTGACAGTGAAGTCACTCAGTCATGCCCAACTCTTAGTGACCCCATGGACTGCATCCCACCAGGCTCCTCTATCCTTGGGATTTTCCAGGCAAGAGTACTGGAGTCAGGAGCCATTGCCTTCTCCATGCTGGCATGTGAGATGAGTGCAATTGGGCAGTAGTTTGAACACTCTTTGGGATTGACTTTCTTTGGGATTGAAATGAAAACTGATCTTTTACAGTTCTGTGCCACTGCTGAATTTTCTAAATTTGCTGGCATATTGAGTGCAGCACAATAACAGCATCACCATTTTGGACTTGAAATAGCTCAAATGGAATTCCATCACCTCCATTGATTTTGTTCATAGTAATTCTTCCTAAGGTCCATTTGACTTTGCACGCCAGGATGTCTGGCTATAGGTGAGTAATCATATCATTGTGGTTATCTGAGTCATGAAGATCTCTTTTGTATAGTTCTTTGGTGTATTCTTGCCACCTTTTCATAGTATCTTCTGCTTCTGTTAGATTCATGCCATTTCTGTCCTTTACTGTGACCATCTTTGCATGAAATATTCCCTTGGTCTCACAAATTTTCTTAAAAATATTTCTAGTCTTTTCCATTCTCTTCTTTTCTTTCTTTCTTTCTTTTTTTTTTTTTTTTTCATTGATCACTGAGGCTCAGATGGTAAAGAATCTGCCTGCAATACAGGAGGCCCCAGTTTAATCCCTGGGTTGAGAAGATAACCTGAAGAAGGAAATGGCAACCCACTCCAGTATTCCTGCCTCAGGAGTACCATGGACACAAGAGCCTTGTGGGCTCCAGTCCATGAGGTCATAGAATCAGACATGACTGAACAACTAACTCATCAAGAAACTTTAGGTCCTCTTCCCTTTCTTCCATTGTAATGACATCATTTGCATATCTGGCATTGTTAATATTTCTCCCAGCAATCTTGATTCCAGCTTGTGATTTATACAGCCTGAAATTTTACATGATGTATTCTGCAGTTCAGTTCCATTGCTCAGTTGTGTCTGACTCTTTACGACTGCAGCACCCCAGGCCTCCCTGTCCATCACTAATGCCCAGAGTTGACTCAGACTCATGTCCATTGAGTCAGTGATGCTATCCAGCTATCTCTCCGCTGTTATCTCCTCCTTCCATCGTCAATTTTTCCCAGCATCAGGGTCTTTTCAAATTATTCAGTTCTTCCCATCAGATGGCCAAAACATTGGAGTTTCAGGTTCAACATCTGTCCTTCCAATGAATATTCAGGACTGACTTCCTTTATGATGGACTGGTTGGATCTCTTTGCAGTCCAAGGGACTCTAAAAAGTCTTCTCCAAAACCACAGTTCAAAAGCATCAATTCTTTGGTACTCAGCTTTTACATCCATACATGACTACTGGAAAAACCAAAGCCTTGACGAGACAGACCTTTGTTGGCAAAGTAATGTCTCTGCTTTTTAATATGCTGTATAGGTTGGTCATAACTTTCCTTCCAAAGAGCAAGTGTCTTTTAATTTCATGAATGCAGTCACCATCTGCAGTGATGGTGCTTAAAAAAATAAAGTCTGTCAGTTTTCCATTGTTTCCTCATCTATTTGCCATGAAGTGATGGGACTGGATGCCATGAACTTAGTTTTCTGAATGTTGAGATTTAAGCCAGCTTTTTCATTTTCTTTTTTCACTCTCACCCAGTGGCTCTTTAGTTCTTCTTTGCTTTTTGCCATAACAGTGGTGTCATCTGCATATCTGAACTTATTGATATTTCTCCCGGCAATCTTGATTCCAGCTTGTGTTTCTTCCAGTCCAGTGTTTCTCATGATGTACTCTGCATATAAGTTAAATAAGCAGGGTGACAATATACAGCCTTGTCGTACTCGTTTCCCTATTTAGAACCAGTCTGTTGTTCCATGTCCCATTGTAACTGTTGCTTCCTGACCTGCAAACAGGTTTCTCAGGAGACAGGTAAGGTGGTTTAGTATTCCCATTTATTTAATAATTTTCCACAGTTTATTGTGACCCATAGTCAAAGGCTTTAGTGTAGTCAGTGAAGCAGGTATATTCCTGGAATTCTCTTGCTTGTTCTATGATTCAATGGATGTTGGCAATTTAATCTCTGTTTCCTCTGCCTTTTTAAAATCCAGCTTGTACATCTGGAATTTCTCCACTCATGTACTGTTGAACCTTAGCTGGAAGGATTTTGAGAATTACCTTGCTAGCAAGTAAAATGATCATTGATATTTCTCCCGGCAATCTTGATTCCAGCTTGTGTTTCTTCCAGTCCAGTGTTTCTCATGATGTACTCTGCATATAAGTTAAATAAGCAGGGTGACAATATACAGCCTTGTCGTACTCGTTTCCCTATTTAGAACCAGTCTGTTGTTCCATGTCCCATTGTAACTGTTGCTTCCTGACCTGCAAACAGGTTTCTCAGGAGACAGGTAAGGTGGTTTAGTATTCCCATTTATTTAATAATTTTCCACAGTTTATTGTGACCCATAGTCAAAGGCTTTAGTGTAGTCAGTGAAGCAGGTATATTCCTGGAATTCTCTTGCTTGTTCTATGATTCAATGGATGTTGGCAATTTAATCTCTTTTTCCTCTGCCTTTTTAAAATCCAGCTTGTACATCTGGAATTTCTCCACTCATGTACTGTTGAACCTTAGCTGGAAGGATTTTGAGAATTACCTTGCTAGCAAGTAAAATGATCGTAATTTTTCAGTAGCGTGGGCATTCTTTGGCATTGCTCTTCTTTTGAATTGGAATGAAAATTGATCTTTTCTAGACCTATGGCCACTGCTGAGTTGTCCAAATTTGTTGACATTTTGAGTGCAGCACTTTAACAGCATCATCTTCTAGGATTTTAAATAGCTCAGTTAAATTTCATCCCTTATACCAGCTTTGTACATAGTAATGCTTCCTAAGCCCCACTTGACTTCATACTCCAGAATGTCTGGCTTTAGGTGAATGACCACAGCATTGTGGTTATCCAGGTCATTAGGACTTTTTTTATATAGTTCTTCTGTGCATTCTTGCACCTCTTTTTAATCTTACTTGCTCCTGTTATTCACTCCAAAGCGATACAAAATTTTAAGTGAGCATGCAACATTTTCATTTACAGGTTTACTGTAGTTTGTAGAGCTAGGATATGAATCAATGAGGGCTTTATCTATTCTAGAAGACAAATATTAGTGACAAAGACAAAAATGTGCTCAAAATTGACACTTTTTTTCCTGAATAGTAATACTTTCTTATTCTGTCAGGTAAAAACAGTTCTTTTCTGAGCCTTAGTAGGGACTAGAAGACTCTAGTCTTTATGTCTACACCATTTTATCAAGTGCTCTAGAGGTTTCTTAACCCAATGAATGAATGCATGGTTGGCTCAAGTGAGATGCCAACTGTGTGAAATTTTATTTATTTATTTTTAAAATTCCTATTAGAGTATAATTGATTTACAATATTCTGCTAGTTTTCAGTGCATAGCACAGTGAATGAGCCATACATATACTCATAGTCATTCTTTTAGATTATTTTCCCATTTAGGCCACAGCAGAGTATTGAGGAGAATTTCCTATACATTAGAGTTTCCTATACTATTATACAGTAGTTCCTTATTAGTTATCTATTTTATATATAGTAGCATGTACTATGGTTTTACCTGAGTCCACTATTCAGACATTGGAGAGAAACTATAGCAATATAGTTGCAATGGCTACCAGCAAGTTTTCATTTATTTGCCTTTCCATTTATGTTAGTTCAGCTCTAGCTTTATTAAAATAGGGCAAAATAATAATAAGGTGAGAAATAGACTGAGAGCTAAGTAACTCTGGCATAATACATGGTTGAAGAAATAAAATAATCAGTATAAATAAAACGCATACTATGTTTACAATAAGAGAATCTCTTATAGCTAGACGGTAAAGCGTTTGCCTACAGTGCAGAAGACCCAGGTTCGAACCCTCAGTCAGGAGGTTCCCCTGGAGAAAGAAATAACAACCCACTCCAGTATTCTTGCCTGGAAAACCCCATGGGTGGAGGAACCTGGTAGGCTATAGTCCATAGACTTGCAAAGAGTTGGACACGACTGAGTGACTTCACTTTATGTTCACAATAACACTGATTCAGTAATATTTTCATTAGAAATTCTGCTATCTTATTCTAGGATACATTTTGTTACTACAAATACGTGCTGCGGAAGTATGGTACCGAGAGAGTCAATTTTTAGGTGTGTTGATAAGTCCAGGGTCCTGGAGGAGGGAGATGGTTCTGGAATTCTCAAGGTGAAAAGGACAAACTTTTTTTCCTACATTGCTTAGTCTTAGTCAGAGAAAAGTTTCTTTTCTTTAAGTTTGGAGCTGATTACACAACAAAACAACTCAGCTTAAACTCTGTACTAAGGATTATATAACAACAGTGTATCCTGCTTG
>SJYC01002926.1:0-17954 GCA_006408675.1 Madoqua kirkii | reverse complement strand
ACTGGGATGACCCAGAGAAATGGGATGGAGAGTGAGGTTGGAGGGGTTTCCGGATGGGGAATAGATGTACACCCATGACTGAGTCATGTCAATATATGGCAAAAAAAAAAAAAACACTACAATATTGTAAAGTAATTAGCCTTCAATTAAAATAAATAAAAGAAATAAATGTTCAAAGGTATTATTTAATTTCATATTTTAATAGTAAGAAAACATTCACTGTTAATTATTGTACACATAGCCTATAAAGAGAATTTTGAACAGTTTACTGAACCAGTTAGTATTAATAGATATATGCATCAGACTAAAACTGAGTAGTCTCTTCCTTTAACTATTTCAAATCCTAGTGAAAACCTTGAGGAGGAATGGCAAGAGCCCCTCAATCTCTTCATTATCCTAACTTTGCTTTCAGTCTATTGCTTTGAACCAACTGGCGTCATGTCAGAGGCTCCAAAGAGTTCCAGTATCATAGTCCTTTATGTCTCAGTGTAGAAAAGAATTCACTGAGAGACAAAGGGATAGATAAGAAGTGATTTATTACAATAGGATGCTTGTGAAGTTTACAAGCAGATGAGCAAGAAATGCTTCACCTGAAGGACATAATGGGGTGTTTATAATCAAAGCAACAGTGGGGAAGAAAACTTCTTTGTCTTTCTTGCATAAACATCATGCTTCCATCATCAGTTCCTCCTCCAGGTTGAGCAGAGGAGTTTACTTGTTTCTATATGGTCAAGCTCAACTTATAAATTATTGCTTTTTATGTGTGCATAGTATTTGTCTTCAGTTCAGTCACTAAGCTGTGTCTGACTCTTTGTGACCCCATAAATCACAGCACGCCAGGCCTCCCTGTCCATCATCAACTCCCAGAGTTAACTCAGACTCACGTCCATCAAGTCAGTGATGCCATGCAGCCATCTCATCCTGTCATCCCCTTCTCCTCCTGCCCCAAATCCCTCCCAACATCAGTCTTTTCCAATGAGTCAACTCTTTGCATGAAGTGGTCAAAGTACTGGAGTTTCAGTTTTGGCATCATTCTTTCCAAATAAATCCCAGGGCTGATCTCCTTCAGAATGGACTGGTTGGATCTCCTTGCAGTCCAAGGGACTCTCGAGAGTCTTCTCCAACACCACGGTTCAAAAGCATCAATTCTTCAGCGCTCAGCCTTCTTCACAGTCCGGCTCTCACATCCATATATGACCACAGGAAAAACCATAGCCTTGACTAGACGGACCTCATTCTGCAAAGTAATGTCTCTGTTTTTCAGTATGCTGTCTAGGTTGGTCATAATTTTTCTTCCAAGGAGTGAGCGTCTTCTAATTTCATGGCTGCCGTCACCATTTGCAGTGATTTTGGAGCCCAAAAGAAAATAAAGTCTGACACTGTTTCCACTATTTCCCATGAAGTGATGGGCCCAGATGCCATGATCTTAGTTTTCTGAATGTTGAGCTTCAGGCCAACTTTTTACTCTCTACTTTCACTTTCATCAAGAGGCTTTTTAGCTCCTCTTCACTTTCCACCATAAGGTTGGTGTCATCTGCATATCTGAGGTTATTGATATTTCTCCCGGCAATCTTGATACCAGCTTGTGTTTCTTCCAGTCCAGCATTTCTCAGCATTTCCTCTTGTCAAGACACAACTTATTTGTCTTAGGGATGATCATCTTAGCTCACTGGACAGTATGTAAGTCTCATGCCACCCCTGTTTAATTATTTGGGGGCATGTCTTGTGTTTCTGCTGCCTGATTTTGTTGCTAAGCAAGCCTGCTTGATTTTGTGGTTAAGCAAACCTGGTTTCTTGAGAGATTATTAGTTTAAAGGAATCTCCTATCATTTTTCTGTTTATAATCCCCTTGTGGGATTAAATGTTTACTCACTGGCTTTGTCCATTTACTCTGTCTCTACCAGCTTCCTTTATGCAGTTTTAACTGTGTATGTTGCATTGCTTACCTGTTATCAAGGCTTTCAGTATTAGTTCTGAAAATTTCTAGTTATCTCCAGCTGCATCAAAGTTAACTAGAGACCTAAGCAATACCACTTTATGACTTGCACACCTGTGCTCACCATAATAATTTAAAATTTTCTGTCCAATAAATTCTGAGGAATGCCTGCTGGTGCCTTTTCTATATTTGGTTTGCTTTCCTCTGTATTTCTCTCAGTCACCTCAGTTTCTTCCACTGTGTCTCCTCTACAGATCTTGACTTTTTTTTAATGTTTAAGGAAGATATCAGTTTTTATGTTGTGAATATGACCTCAGAAAGACTACCTTTGTTGTTTAAAAATCCTATTCTGGGACAATATGTAGATTGCATTTTGAAATACCTTGCCTGGATACAAACATTTTAATTCTTTGTGTATGTGTGTGTGTGTGTGTGTGTGTAATGGCTCAATGACTCTTGTGGGTAAGTCTCATTTTTTTCCAGAGTTAATGCTACTGATGTATTTAAAACACTTTTTATTTAGTTCATCAACTTACAAACATATTATGTGATACTTGAATCACTTTCTTGGACTCCTATTTCTAGAGATTTTGTTTGAATATGTTTTAGGTCAGATCTTAGGAACTATCTTCTAACAAAATTATTCAAAGTATTCTCAGGACAACACTGTCTTTCATCAAAACGAATTACATCAAGGATATAATCTAACTATTGTGTCTTTCTTGTCGTGAATGAAGAAACCAAAACAAAAACAACAAAATACAGAAATCAAGATTTAAGGAAACAGTTGTGTGATCACAGATGAGTTAGTGACCTCCAGTTTTCTCACCTTGCTAACCTCCAATTTCTTCATCTGAAAAAAATAGGAAAATCTTACCAGTCAGTTGAAATATTTAAGTTAGTTAATATTTGTATAGTATTTAGCAAATTTTTTGGCACCTTTTAAGAACTAACATTGATTGTTTTTAATGCCTTTGACATTGTTATTTTTTTCCCTTTGTTTTCATCTTTCTGGACCTCTTGGCAAATCTTACACAAAAAATTAATTCAATAAATTATGGGGCAAAACTGTCATAAACATATGTGTTTCATTTTGCATCATATCATTATATCATATAGATCTTCTCTTGAGGTTCCACATATAGCTGAGATACCCTACCTAGATTCTCTTTACTGAGTTGCCGCACATATCTCAGCTGTATGTTTTATCTGTCAACAGCTCACATCTTCACTTTCTTAGAGAAGATAAAAATGTTCATTAGCCTTTGGCTGAATGAGCCACTTTCTTGAAGGTGTCTAAAAACTTACATGCTTTTCCCCCTCTCTTCAAGCCAAAGCCAGAAATAACATCTAACTTTCTTTTCTCTGGACAAGACACAACTTATGCTCCATAAAAATGCTTGGAATCAGTTTCAGATTAAAACTTTGGAAATCATATATTTGCTGTGTTGCTTTTCCTGACCTGTCCTGTTTCCCTTGCCCATGTGCAGGATTTTCATAAGGACATCCCTTTGATAAATGCCTAATCAGGCTCCATGTCTAGGGAACTTGATCCAAGACAATGTTCATAGTGTTTTCTTGGCAAAACAAGGTTCAGGACAGGAATACCATTAAAGAGAAAACCTCTGGATTCTTTAACATGACATCTCAGCCTGAATCACCTGACGTATGGTAAAGATTCAAACATACTGGTTTAATGAATACAAAAGAGTCCTTCATCAAATGAAAAGTCAAATCTCAACATTCCCCTAGTCTTTGATATGTTAAGTCTAGTTGGTTAAAGCTTATCTCCATGCAAAGAAATAAAATAAGTCTTCCAGCAGGCACTGCAGAGTCACTGAAGTAAACCAGGTATGATAAAATCTCTGAAACTTGAGTAACTATTTTTCAGCAAGTGGGTTCTTATCTACTAGGAAAGATAATTTAATTAAAATGGATGTTGTTTGTGAGCCTTTCTTGTCTTTCAGGCTCCAAATTCTACAAGGAACACTAGAATATGGTTTGTTGTAAATATATATAGCTAATTTTCCTGTATTCATTTATCCTAAGTAACTTGAGAGATCAGTATTAGCAGCAAAGGAAATCTAACAGCCTGGGTTCTTTTTGCTGCACCAAATGGGAAAAGGAGTATGTCAAGGCTGTATATTGTCACCCTGCTTATTTAACTTATATGCAGAGTACATCATGAGAAATGCTGGGCTGAAAGAAGCACAGTTTGGAATCAAGATTGCTGGAAGAAAAATCAATAAGCTCAGATATGCAGATGGCACCACCTTTATGCAGAAAGTGAAGAGGAACTAAAAAACCTCTTGGTGAAAATGAAAGAGGAGAGTGAAAAAGTTGGCATAAAGCTCAATATTTAGAAAACTAAGATCATGGCATCCAGTCCCATCACTTCATGGGGAATAGATGGGCAAACTGTGGAAACAGTGGCTGACTTTACTTTTGAGGGCTCCAAAATCACTGCAGATGGTGACTGCAGCCACGAAATTGAAAGATGCTTACTGCTTGGAAGGAAAGTTTTGACCAACCTAGATAGCATATTAAAAATCAGAGACATTACTTTGCCAACAAAAGTCCATCTAGTCAAGGCTATGTTTTTTTCCAGTGGTCATGTATGGATGTGAAAGTTAGACTATGAAAAAAGCTAAGCACCCAAGAATTGATGCTTTTGAACTGTGGTGTTGGAGAAGACTCTTGAGAATCCCTTGGACTGCAAAGAGATCCAACCAGTCCGCTGTAAAGGAAATCAGTTCTAGGTGTTCATTGGAAGGACTTATGCTAAAGCTGAAACTCCAATACTTTGCCCATCTCATGGGAAGAGTTGACTCATTGAAAAAGACTCTGATGCTGGCAGGGATTGCGGGCAGGAGGAGAAGAGGACAGCAGAGGATGAGATAACTGGATGGCATCACAACTCGATGGACATGAGTTTGGTTGAACTCCGGGAGTGGTGATGGACAGGAGGCCTGGTATGCTGTGATTCATGGGGTCAAAAAGAGTCGCACAACTGAAACACTAAACTGAACTGACCTGAACTGAACCATGTGCTTTGGCCTTTGTACTGTCTTTGTACTGTCTTTCCTGTTTAAATAACAATAATAGCAATCATAAAGCTAATATTTAGTGAGCATTCATCAGGGCCTCACATGTTTTGTTTAATTTAAAAATTTAATAATGATATGAGGTAAACATAGACTATATTTTTGGAAGTGTGACAAGTTCTATGATAAAAAGAGGATTTGATAATCAGTGATAGCCATAAATCTTATTGTTGTTGTTTTGTGAGGTGAATAATACATTAAGGATAAAAATATTGACCAGAATGGGAGCTGTTATTTACATAAGACTCTGGGAGTCTATTTTTTTTTTTTTTTCTATTGCTTAACGTGACAAACCAGGAGATAGTTGTGGATTTAGTGAGTGACATTAACTTGGAAAAGACAATGACTTTATAAGACCCAAACCTTTCTACGTGTTTCACTGGTGGCTCAGATGATAAAAAGTCTGTCTGCAGTGCGGGAGATGCGTGTTTGATCTCTGGGTCAGGAAGATCCCCTGGAGAAGGAAATGGCAAACCACTCCAGTATTCTTGCCTGGAAAATCTGGAAAGAGGCCTGACAGGCTACAGCTCATGGGGTCAAAAGAGTCAGACATAACTGAGCGACTTCACTTACACATTTTTACAGTAGTGTGTAGGAAACAGGCTATCACTTCTGAAATGTAGGTCATTATCATCATTACACAATGGTTGTGTAATTTATAGTAATGAGATTTATTTTTCAATAGTTCTATGAAAATCACCTAATCCAGGTGTTATTAATTAAAATGAAGAAATATTAAATTTATTTTCTATCAGTTTACATATAAAATCAGATTATGATTTCTGGAAAAATGTCTATTATTGCTGTTTTAGAAATTACCTTCACATATGGAAAGAGGCCTGACAGGCTACAGCTCATGGGGTCAAAAGAGTCAGACATAACTGAGCGACTTCACTTACACATTTTTACAGTAGTGTGTAGGAAACAGGCTATCACTTCTGAAATGTAGGTCATTATCATCATTACACAATGGTTGTGTAATTTATAGTAATGAGATTTATTTTTCAATAGTTCTATGAAAATCACCTAATCCAGGTGTTATTAATTAAAATGAAGAAATATTAAATTTATTTTCTATCAGTTTACATATAAAATCAGATTATGATTTCTGGAAAAATGTCTATTATTGCTGTTTTAGAAATTACCTTCACATAATGTCTATAATCATGTATTATGGTTAGAAGGAATATTTACAATTGTCCTCAGAGAGTTTATGTTTTGAGGAAGATGCAATATTTATCCACTGTATCATTTATAAAATTTTAAAATGTAATTTCTAAATTGAAGTTTTAATGCTGACAGGGAAGACACATGTGACATGTTTTCTCACTAGTAGGGACCTAAACAATAAGGCACTAGTCTACTACTTTGATTTATGATGAAGAATTTAAGACTTAGAGAATTTGAATGAGTTGCCCAAACCAGTATTCAATTCAGTTCAGTCACTCAATCGTGTCCGACTCTTTGTGACCCCATGAACCACAGCACACCAGGCCTCCTGTCCATCACCAACTCCCAGAGTCCACCTCAACCCATGTCTATTGAGTCAGTGATGTCATCCAACCATCTCATCCTCTGTTATCTCCTTCTCCTCCTGCCCTCAGTCTTTCCCAACATCAGGTTCATTTTGAATGAGTCATCTCTTCACATCAAGTGGCAAAAGTGATGCCACTTCAACATCAGCCCTTCCAATGAATGCCCAGGACTGATTTCCTTTAGGATGGACTGGTTAGATCTCCTTGCAGTCCAATGGACTCTCAAGAGTCTGCTTCAACACCACAATTGAAAAGCATCACTTCTCCAGCACTCAGCTTTCTTTATACTCCAACTCTCACATCCATATATGACCACTGGAAAAACCATAGCCTTGACTAGATGGACCTTTGTTGGCAAAGTAATGTCTCTGCTTTTTAATATGCTATCAAGGTTGGTCAAAACTTTCCTTCCAAGCAGTAAGCATGTTTCAATTTCGTGGCTGCAGTCACCATCTGCAGTGATTTTGGAGCCCAAAAAATAAAGTCAGCCACTATTTCCTCATCTGTTTGCCATGAAGTGACGGGACCAGATGTCATGATTTTGTTTTCTGAATGTTGAGCTTTAAGCCAACTTTTTTACTCTCCTCTTTCACTTTCATTAAGAGGCTCTTTAGTCCTTCTTCACTTTCTGCCATAAGGGTGGTGTCATCTGCATATCTAAGGTTATTGATATATCTCCTGGTAACCTTGATTCCAGCTTGTGTTTCTTCCAGCCCAGTGTTTCTCATGATGTACTCTGCATATAAGTTAAATAAGCAGGGTGACAATATACAGTCTTGACGTACTCTACCTACTTGGAACCAGTCTGTTGTTCCATGTCCAGTTCTAACTGTTGTTTCCTGATCTGCATAGAAGTTCTCAAAAGGCAGGTCAGGTGGTCTGGTATTCCCATCTTTTTCAGAATTTTCCATAGGTTATTGTGATCCACACAGTCAAAAGCTTTGGAATGTGAAAAAAACAGGGGGATGTGGTGTTTAAGTCACTTAGTATTTCCTTGATAGATTAACTGCATTACTGTATTTTTTTTTTTAAAGATGGTTATTAGGAATCTGGAATACATCCAAAAAGAGTTGTTACATAAAGTGATTAGTTTCTTGGCTTATAACAAATACGTTCTTATCAATCCCTACAATTGAAATACTATTCACATGAGGAAAGAACACTCTTAAATCACTGCTATAGTGCAAAATAAGAGGAAAAAATTCCACAAAGTTAAATAATATAATTATCATGAGTGTTAGAAATTAAGGAGAAATAAGCTTAATGAAGATTATGAAAATCAGTTCTTTAGAAGTTTGTGGAAATTTAAATAGGCCTTGGAGGCTGAAAGCACTTTTTTGCCAGTTCAAAATGTTCAGATATCCTTTCCCTGAGTGGAGTTGTGCACCTAAACTAGCTCGGCTCTAGACACCCATGGTTAAAGTCACAAACTGAACACAGAGAAAAATAAGTTGAACAGGTTGAGAAAACCAGGATAGCATGGTTAAAAGGAGGGAATTAAATGGTAGAGATACATTTTGTTGAAGAAATTAAGTAAGATTCAAAGAATAGAGGAAGAGGATTGAAAAGGATGTGTGTTTATCTGTGAAATACTGCTGGATCCAGATGAGTTAGTTATGAAAGACCAAGTTCATTTAAGTCAATGAGTCTTGTCTCTTTGCGACTCCATGGACTGCAACACACCAGGCTTCCCTGTCCATCACCAACTCCAGAAGCTTGCTCAAACTCAAGTCCATTGAGTTGGTGATGCCATCCAATTGTCTCATCCTCTGTTGTCCCCTTCTCCTACTGCCTTCAATCTTTCCCAGCATTTCCCATCTTTCCCAGTCTTTTCCAATGAATCAGTTGTTTGCATCACGTGGCTAAAGTATTGGAGTTTCAGCTTCAACATCAGTCCTTCCAATGATTATTCAGGACCGATTTCCTTTAGGATTGACTAGTGGATCTCCTTGCAGTCCAAGGGACTCTCGAAAATCTTCTCTAACATCACAGTTCAAATGCATCAATTCTTCAGTGCTCAGTATTCTGGATTGGAGAAGTCCATGGACTGTAGAGCCCATGGGGTCACAAAGAATCAGACACGACTGAGCGACTTTCACTCACGCACTCGTTTCACTCAGCTTTATGGTCCAACTCTCACATTCAAACATGACTATTGGGTGTAGCAAAGGAATAATGTGCATCTGAATGAATCCCTTCCAGGATTCACTATTAGAAAATTTCAGTTTCTGTCTTCTAGACCCTACAGAGGCAGAATAGGAAGAGGAGGTAGAGGGCTACCAGCTGTCCATGTACCAATATGTGAGATTTTTTCTAAATTAGGTGTCCATTACTCAAGGAGCACCTACTGTTACTGCTGCTAAGTCGCTTCAGTCATGTCCAACTCTGTGTGACCCCATAGACAGCAGCCCACCAGACTCCCCCATCCCTGGGATTCTCCAGGCAAAAACAGTAGAGTGGGTTTCCATTTCCTTCTCCAATGCATGAAAATGAAAATTGAAAGTGATGTCACTCAGTCGTGTCTGATCCTTAGTGACCCCATGGACTGCAGCCTACCAGGCTCCTCCATCCATGGGATTTTCCAGACAATAGTAGTGGAGTGGGTTGTAGTTTCTACTTTAAGGATAAAATAGATTGTTTCTTACTTTGTGAAAAAATGATTAGATTACAGTATGAACTGCATGTATGCTCTCTAACTCTGAAACCCCAAGGACTGTAGCCCACCAGGCTACTCTGTCCATGGAATTTACCAGGCAAGAATACTGGAGTATATTGCCATTTTACACTTCAGGGGATCTTCCCCCACCCAAGGATCAAACCCTCGTTACTTGTTTCTCCTAGCTTTGACAGACAGATTCTTTACCACCACGCCACTTGGGTGATTTTCTTTCCTTTACACTAGGAAAGGCTCCACTGATTTTTGCCTGTCCCAGATCACAGAATCATTGATTGAAGAACTGAAAAAATGGAATCCAAGTTTCTGACTCTAAACCCAAGATAATGTTTTCTCTGTTCTCCTAGATCTGTTTGACCTTTTAAAAATATTTCATTTTAAGATATATTGGAAAATAGATTGGCATTATGAAAAGTATTTACTAAAAATAGTGTCAGAACAAGGTTTGTTTTTAGCCTCCAACAATTCCCAGCTGGGAGGCATGATGCCAAATAACCTTTGTAATTGTAGTCTCTTCATCTTAAATGGGTGTATCTAATTGCTAAGAATACCAATCTTGCACATTTAGTTTGAGTGAGAAATGAAAACTTTATATAGAATGCTTATTACCATGCTCATGGGCTTCCCTGGTAGCTCAGATGGTAAAGCATCTGCCTCCAATGTGGGAGACCCAGGTTTAATCCCTGGGTTGGGAAGATCCCCTGGAGGAGAAAATGGCAACCCACTCCAGTACTCTTGCCTGGAAAATCCCATGGACTGAGAGACATGGTAAGCTACAGTCCATGGGGTTGCAAAGAGTGGGACACGACTGAGCGACTTCACTTCACTTCAACTACGATACTGTATGAATGAGGGAATATAAAAAAGGTTTTTTAATTGTTTTTAGTGATTTATTTACATGAATAGAATAATAGCAAGAATTCCTAGACACTAAGAGGAAAACAGCAAAAACATTGAACAGGCATGTCCCATACCTGTTCACTGTTATGCTTTAATTCTCTTATTTTAGTCATCATTTACTCCATCATTAATAAATTTAATAAATATCTATTGTAAAAAAAGGCAGATTAAAGACCTCTGCTGTCACATAATTTACATTCTAGCTCTAGTAATAGAAATGAACATTTTTTTTAAAAAAATGAATATTACATACATGCTATATAAAAGTTAAAATAAGGTGATAAACTAAGGAAGATTGGTGCTAATTCAGACTGGGTGATGAGGAAAGATGTATTAACCAGTACAGGTTCATTCCTATGAAAAATAGCCCAAAATATCAGTGTATTAATGCAACAAAGTTTCATTTCTTGCTTGTATCACAGTCCAATGCAGTTTGGAAATAGTTCAGTCATCTGACTCCAAAGCCAATGCAATATAGTTCATATTTTTAGTATAACAGTATTTCATTCCTAAATATCAATTATTAAATTAGTTAGAGTTTGACCAAAGAGAACTACTAAAGGTATTATGGAATAAAATTTTATTAGAGGAATAATATCTTACACAATTGTGTATGTAAAAGTTGAGACTGCAAGTTGATTAAGAATCACTAAGCAAACTTTGTAAAACCAGGTATATCCACCTATCAGAGGGTGACTATGTAAAAAAGCTAGTGGGAAAGTTTATGGAAGCATATTGCCTTTGCATTTGATGTTTCCCAGGGATCAGTTTTGGCCAGCAAGATCAATAAGTTAGAAAATATCTAGAAACAAATTGGGAGAGAACGCCTTGCTGCTACTGGCTGGGCATTCTGTTTATAACATTATGACTTTAAAATATTAATTGTTGCTTAAATATCCTATTATAAATCTTGAGGAAAATTTCTTTTTGATAGATCCAACCTGATATGACACAGGAAAGGGGATTCTGGGAAACACAATTCCATATTATCCAGGTTAACATAGTATAAAACCACTACAACTATGGATCAGTTCTGAGATAGAATCAATTACAGAAAGAAAATTGGAGAAACAAAAACATAGAAACTAAAAATCATGCTACTAAAATACTAGAGTCAATGAAGAGATTCAAGGGGAAATCAAAAAAAAAATCTTAAGACAAGAAAAATATTGATAAACTGAAATGTCTCCAGAATATACATACTGAGATGGTGATAGAAACTTGGAATAATATCTTCTGAGAAAATGTTGAAAGAATGGCAAAAATGAATACAGGCTTTAGGGGACCTGAAGCATTTACATTTTACGAGAAAGGCTTTGATTGTTGCAACAAAAGCATCTGGCTGAATTCAATACACTTTTATGATAAAATTTCTTGGAAAGCTAGGAATTCAACAAAACTTCCTTAGTGTGATAAAGAGCTTCTAACATAAGATCCTGAATTAAATCACATAAAAGTAAAACAATGAATGTTTTCTACATAAAAATAAGGTTAAAAATAAAGAGGATGTTTTTCTGTCCACTTTTATTCGTCACATATGAGAGAAGGAAATTACCAATGCAACAAAAGACTTGAAAAAAAACAAAATTTACACATCCAGAAATGACATGATTATTTATATAGATTACCCTAAATAGTGGAAACAGTGTCAGACTTTATTTTGGGGGGCTCCAAAATCACTGCAGATGGTGACTGCAGCCATGAAATTAAAAGACGCTTACTCCTTGAAAGAAAAGTTATGACCAACCTAGACAGCATATTTAAAAGCAAGACATTACTTTACCAACAAATGTGCATCTAGTCAAGGCTATATTTTTTTCCTGTGGTCATGTATGGATGTGAGAGTTGAACTGTGAAGAAAGCTGAGCACCGAAGAATTGATGCTTTTGAACTGTAGTATTGGAGCAGACTCTTGAGAGTCCCTTGGACAGCAAGGAGATCCAACCAGTCCATTCTGAAGGAGATCAGTCCTGGGATTTCTTTGGAAGGGATGATGCTAAAGCTGAAACTCCAGTACTTTGGTCACCTCCTGCAAACAGTTGACTCATTGGAAAAGATTCTGATGCTGGGAGGGATTTGGGGCAGGAGGAGAAGGGGATGACAGAGGATGAGATGGCTGGATGGCATCACTAACTCGATCGACATGAGTTTGAGTGAACTCCGGGAGTTGGTGATGGACAGGGAGGCCTAGTGTCCTGTGATTCATGGGATCACAAAGAGTCGGACACGACTGAGTGACTGAACTGAACTGAACAGGACTGAAGTATTAATAAGTACTACAGCTGGTAATGAGTCCAACATGCTCAAAAGGTACAAGGTCCATAAACAAGAACCTATTTTACTTTTATATACCAGTAACAAAAAAAGTAAATATGAAATGAAAAACTAACAATTACATTTAAGGCAATATCAAAATATTCAACAGTTAAGGGGAGAACGCAACCTCTATATGAAAATGGAGAGATATACTATGATCTCGTCATTGATATGTGATGTTATGCATATTCTTGTTTTCAAATCTTAAGATTCCAATTCTCTCAATTTAATATATACATTTAATGCAATTCAAATGACAGCTTTTGCAGACGTTTGTTGTTTAATTGAGAAACTCTAAAAATCATGAAGATATTGAAAGGACATGAATTTGGTGTAAAATAATCAGAAAAAAAGGTCACATTTGTACTTTCTGAACAAAAGATTTATCATAAAAACTAGATAATCATGATGTTGCAGGAAAGGTGATCCCTTCCAGAACTGGGCTCTTGTCTAACACTCGGAAATGAATTGTCCAAGGAGACACATATGCTGATAAAACAAGAGATTTTATTGAGAAAGGTCACCGGGGTGGAGAGTAAGGGAAATCGGGAGAGTTGCTCTGCCACATGGGCCATGGTCCAAAGCTCTGTCTAGTCAAAGTTATGATTTCTCTAGTAGTCATGTATGAATGTGAGAGTTGGACCATAAAGAAGGCTCAAGATCAAAGAACTGATGCTTTTGAACTGTGGTGTTGGAGAAGACTCTTGAGAGACACTTGGACTGCAAGAAGATCAAACCAGCTAATCTTAAAGCTATAACAAACCTGACAAAGTTTATCAAAAAGAATAGATATCACTGCCAACAAATGTCCATATAGTCGAAGCTATGGCTTTTCCTGCAGTCATGTATGAATGTGAGTTCTTGTTGTTGCTCAATAGCTCAGTCTTTTTCAACTCTTTGTTACCCCATGGACTGCAGCATGCCAGACTTTGCTGTCCTTTACCATCTCCCAGAGCTTGCTGAAATTCATGTCAATTGAGTCAGTGATGCCATCCAAACATCTCATCCTCTATCATCCCCTTCATCTCTTGCTTTCAATCTTTCCCAGTAGCAGGGTCTTTTCTAATGAGTCAGTTCTTCATATCAGGTGACCAAAGTATTGGAGCTTGAGCTTTAGAATCAGTCCTTTCAATGACTATTTAGGATTGATTTTGTTTAGGACTGACTGGCTTGATCTCCTTGCAGTCCAAGGAACTCTCAAGAGTTTTCTCCAAAACCACAATTCAAAAGCATCAATTCTTGAACATTTAGCCTTCTTTATGGTCCAACTTTCACATCCATACATATGTTTAGTTCAGTGATTCAGTCGTGTCCAACTCTTTGTGACCCCATGAAATGCAGCACATCAGGCCTCCCTGTCCATCACCAACTCTTGGAGCTTGCTCAAATTTATGTCCATCGAGTTGCGAATGCTATCCAAATATCACATCCTCTGTCATCTCCTCCTTCTGCCTTCAATCTTTCCCAGCATCAGGGTCTTTTTTTAGTGAGTCAGTTCTTCACATCAGGTAGCCAAAGTATTGGAGTTTCACATTCAGCATCAGTCCTTCCAATGAATATTCAGGACTGTTTTCCTTTAGAATGGACTGGTTGTATCTCCTTGCAGTCCAAGGGACACTCAAAAGTCTTCTCCAACACCACAGTTCAAAATTGTCAATTCTTTGGCACTCAGATTTTTTACAGCCCAACTATCACCTTCATATATGAATATGGGGAAAAAAAAACATACGTTTGACTAGGTAGACCTTTGTTGGCAAAGTAATTTCTCTGCTTTTTAATATGCTGTCTAAGTTGGTCATAGCTTTTCTTCCAGGGAGTTAGCATCTTTTTTTCTGTGACTGCAATCACTATCTGCAGTGGTTTTGGAGCCTAGAAAAATAAATCCTGTCATTTTTTCCATTGTTTCCCCATCTATTTGCCATGAAGTGATGGGACCTGATGCCATGATCTTCCTTTATTGAATGTTGAGTTTTAAGTCTTTTTTTCCCCCCATTCTTCTCTTTCACCTTCATCAAAAGACTCTTTCGTTCTTCTTTGCTTTCTGCCATAAGGGTAGTGTTATCTGCACATCTGAGGTTATTTATATTTCTCCCTGCAATCTTGATCCCAGCTTGTGCTTCGTCTAACCTGGCATTTTGCATGACTTACTCTGCACATAAGTTAAATATAAACAGGGTGATAATATACAGCCTAGTCTAAAAATTGATGCTTTAGAATTGTGGTATTGAAGAAGGCTCTTGAGAGTCGCTTGGACAGCAAGGAGACCAAACCAGTCAATCCTAAAGAATATCAACCCTGAATATTCATTGGAAGGACTGATGGTGAAGTTAAGCTCCAATACTTTGGCCACCTGATGCAAGAAGCCAATTTATTGTAAAGGACCCTGTTGCTGGGGAAGATTGAGGAGAAGAGGGGAATAGAGGATAAGATGGTTGGATGGTATCACTGATTCAATCGGCATAAGTTTGAGCAAACTCAGGGAGATAGTGAAGGACTGAGAAGCCTGATGTACTTCAGTTCATGGCGGTCACAGAGAGTCGGACATGACTTGGTGACAGAATAGCAATAACAGTATATGTATATAGTGTGCTAGTGGCAAAGAACCTACATGCCAATGCCGGGGACATAAGAGACATGGGTTTGAACCCTGGATTGGGAAGATCCACTCCAGTATTCTTGCCTGGAGAATTTCATGGAAAAAGGAGCCTAGAGGGCTACAGTCCACAGGCACACAAAGATTTGGACATGACTGGGTGACTTAGAATACATTCAAGCATATGTGTATATGTTCTAATGGTATTCTTAACACAGATTTCAAGACATGGAATTATTGGAAACAAATTTTTCACTCTTTAAAGCCAAATTGCTTTTCAAAATAGTTATTTAAAGTTACATTGTCCTAGCATATTTTGAAGTAATTACATCTTAATCACAGAAGAGTTATAAATAGAACAATAACATACCCACATTAATAATTTAGGAGAGAGAAATGAGACTAGAGACAGTAAATATAGTTAGGAATTGATTACATTAGACAATGCAGGTAATGATGTGAATATACACAACAATTGAGTAGCACTTGACATTCATTATTCATTTCTACAGTGCTTAATAAATATTTATTGGTCACCCACTCTGTTTCATGCAGTATGCTTGATTGAGAAATGATTTAAAGCCCAGAACTTATGTTCCAACTGTAAAACAAAAACAAGATGAGTTTCTTTTCTGATTTAGGAATGCTTAGTAGTAGCTGGACCTAAAGATCTCATTTTCTGGCTTCATGACTAAGTATATGTAATATGGTCATTTATTAACCACATTTCTTGCTTTTTTTTCTGAATGCTTGCACCCTTTGTATCACCTAAATAACTTTAAACTCTTCCTTCAAGTGTCAGCCTAAATTCTATTTCCTTCAGCAAGGCTTTATGACTCATTTCCAACAGGTAAGATTCATTTTTCAGCTACTCTCTTGCTTCCTAAGCACAGACAATGCAACAATGTCTCCAATACAATGCACTTGAAAGAAGCCAAGTGGAAATCTCACCTGAAAAATTGCATATTTAGGAAGACCTGAATATGTATTTTTTTAATTATTTTTTTTATTTTTTTAATGTATAAGCCCATCAGTTCTCGCGAAGAAACCTTTTTCCCTATGACCATTTCTTCTATTTCAAATTCCACCTCAAGATCAGCACCTTGCCATACTGAGCTGTATTTGTTCCATTTTCCCTCATCTTTCACTAAAGCAGTAAGCTCTAGATATCCTATTCTCTTGACAGGCTTGGATAACATAATTATGCATTTGAATTTATTGTAGATCATGCAAAGAGATAAATGGAGCACAGGTTTCATCATGTATTGATTCATGCATAATTTGTCATGAAGTTTATTCAGAAAAACACAATTACTGCTGTATTTACTTCTTTTAAAATTGTTTCAATAACATAAAGAGCTAAGTTTTAGAATTGATGGCCTTTGGGGAAAGAGACTTAATGTTCCTTTTTGAAGATTTTTTGTTGTTGTTGTTGTTGTAAACCAAACAACACTTAAAAACTGAATGATAATTATCACAGCTTTCTTTTTAAAAAATCTGTTTGTTTTTTTACTGTAGAGGAGGAATGCGTTCTCCATATTCCTTTTAAATTATAATTTCACTGTTAGAAAATGAAAAATTGTTTCTTTACCTGACATAGTTTTGATGACTGAACAATTCTAATAAAATGTACAGTATGCTATATGATACCTGAACACATAAATGCTTTCTCCAAAATAGTATCTTTACACTTTCATGAAATTTTCTTGCTTGATCATATAGCATTCAGAAATAATTAGCAAAAAGTATAACTGAGTTGTCACAATAATATCTTATACAGTATGCTATATGATACCTGAACACATAAATGCTTTCTCCAAAATAGTATCTTTACACTTTCATGAAATTTTCTTGCTTGATCATATAGCATTCAGAAATAATTAGCAAAAAGTATAACTGAGTTGTCACAATAATATCTTGGTGTACCTGGGATTTTTTGAAATATCTTTGATAATTACTTATAATATTCTGACAGAATCTTCTTTCAATCAAAATGTGTTTAGATGATAAAATTAGGAATTTCTTTTCTTCAGAGAGAAGGATAATTGAAAAATCTCATGGAAAAATACATGCAGCCTCATAACAGAAGTCAACATTTTACTAGCATGTTTTTAAAAATGTTCACTAATTTACCTTCTTCCACAGAAGTTGCCAGTGTAATAAAATCATCATTACCAGTATTACTTTTCTTTGGTGTCAGTAAGTGATTTTCTTCAAGAGCTTGTAGAAAAAAGAAACCTTGAAAGCATTTAAAATATTTTGTCTATGAGTTGAGTTGAACTCAAAAACTACCTCAGGGCAGCTAAAAATGTCTGCTCTTCACAATTATTTAATGAATTTTGACTTTTCTCTTTTCCTATTTACCCAGTGTTTGCATTTCCAATGCAATTTAATACATTTAGGTCATATCTTTAGATGTGTATAAGAGACAGGTTTCATTATGCTTTAAGGGTGTGTGTGTGTGTGTGTGTGTGTGTGTGTGTGTGTGTAGCACTTTGTCAATGTAAAAAACTTTTCTGTCTGTTCCATTGTAGTAATTTCTGTTCATTGCTTAATTCAAACATTGTTTTCAATTACACTAAGATTTATTGTGCATTTACTCAGTGATCTTTGAGCCTGTAGCCTTTTTATATATTATTGTAGATCTTATAGTTTATGCACTATGGACGTTAGTACTAAAAATAAATTTAAAAAGCAGTTAAGTAATTCATAATTGGCCTCAAATTCATTATGACATAAAACATAAAGGGCTGCAATTTCAAAACAAAAATATCTAAAACTATTCAAAAAGATAGAGATCTTCAGTCAAATTTTAAAAAGATTCAATCTGGGAAATGAAAAGGTTGTAGTCAAAGGATCTGGCAGTTATTCTGATATTAAAGTGGCATTACCGACT
>SJYC01002924.1:0-10900 GCA_006408675.1 Madoqua kirkii | reverse complement strand
TTTTGAATATACTGTCTAGGTTGGTCATAACTTTTCTTCCAAGGAGTAAGTGTCTTTTAATTTCATGGCTGCAGTCACCATCTGCAGTGATTTTGGAGCCCCCCCCCCAAAAAAAAACGTCTAACACTGTTTCCACTGTTTCCCCATCTATTTCCCATGAAGTGATAGGACCGGATGCCATGATCTTTGTTTTCTGAATGTTGAGCTTTAGGCCAACTTTTTCACTCTCCTCTTTCATCTTCATCAAGAGGCCCTTCAGCTCCTCTTTACTTTCTTCCATAAGGGTGATGTCATCTGCATATATGAGGTTATTGATATTTCTCCCAGCAATCTTGATTCCAGCTTGTGTTTCTTCCAGTCCAGCATTTCTCATAATGTACTCTGCATATAAGTTAAATAAGCAGGGTGACAAGATACAGCCTTGACACACTGCTTTACCTATTTGCAATAAGTCTGTTGTTCCATGCCCAGTTCTAACTGTTGCTTCCTGGCCTGCATACAGATTTCTCAAGAGGTAGGTCAGTTGGTCTGGTACCCCATCTCTTTGAGAATTTCCCACAGTTTGTTGTGATCCACACAGTCAAAAGCTATTGAGGTTTAAAACTCACAATAAACACACAAGATTGTTTACTTGAGTATATGTGTTCATATTATTGGAACAGAGATAACTGGCTTACCAAGTGAGGAAAGGAGAGAAAAGCAGAGTAGGATTTTAGATAAAAATCTAAAAGGGAAAGTGGTAGCCACAATTCTGCCTTTAGTACTGATTGAGCTGAGAAACATCTTTATTTTCATTGAGTTATCAGAAATATAAGAGCTTCCCTATTATAAACATATGTTTACTTGAAAGTGAAAGTTGCTCAGTCTTGTCCTACTCTTTGTAACTCTATGGACTATACAGTCTATGGAATTCTTCAGGCCAAAACACTGTAGTGGGTAGCCTTTCCCTTCTCTAGGGGATCTTCCCAACCCAGGCATCCGAACCTGGTCTCCCACAGTGTAGGCAGATTCTTTATCAGCTGAGCCACCAGGGAAACACAAGAATACTGGAATGGGTAATTTATCCCTTCTCCAGGAGATCTTCCTGACCCAGGAATCAAGCCAGGGTCTCCTGCATTGCAGGAGGGTTCTTTACCAACTGAGCTATGAGAGAAGTTATATTTAATAAGTCAGTTCTAATGCATGCATGCCATTTGAAAACAAAACAGTTCTATAGAATTAATTGTAACTCTCTGCAGGATGGCTACATCTATTATTTTGTACTTGAATAATATGTTCTGATTAGATCATGGCTTCTATGCCCTTATGATTGGATGTAATATGATTATTATATGGGAAGCAAGAATGGCTCTATGTTAATCTGGCTGAAAGTAGTGATAAAGTGATAAGACTTTAGTTATTTGCTTGGCCATTTGCCATCGAAACAGAATGATGGCTTTGTCTTAGGCTATGTCTTATTTTGCTGACTACAACTAGTTCCATTGAAAAGAAATATATCTAGATGGAAAGAATATGTTCTAAGTGTATTTGGAAACCAATTTTTTTTTTAATACAACTATATTATAGTTGCAAATCAAGAAGAAGCTACTCTCTGACTTTGTGATATATAGACACATCTATAAGGAATAAAGTTTTACAAGCATTGCCCTTTTAGCTCAGCAAATCTAAATTTTTGTCTCTCTCTGCTTAGTGAAGTGTTTCCTCAGAATATCAGGTTAGTGAATATATTTTTAAAGGTTCCAGCAGTTGAATTGTCAATGTAATACCATAATTAAAGAAAGGGGAAAAAATGGAAAAAAGTATTTAGTTAGCCCACTTTCTATTTACGTTTCAATTATGTGAAATAACAAGTCTTAAAATAACATTCTAGCAGTATGTATAATTAATGATATGGGTATTCTTCACATGGTAAACTATGTGAAGTTAAAGGTAAACTTCACATGGTAAACTTAACATGGGTAAACTAAAGTAAAACTTCTTGATCATGAGTTAGTAGCCCACTCATATCTTTGGTAAGAAAAGGAACTGACACACTGTACAAACTGTATTATTACTTTTCTAAATTAAGAACTCTTTTAAACTCAAATATATGATCTTTCACAATGCAAACTTTAATGAAGCAAATAGACAGATCTATAGATAAACACATACAATTGTTAGAATGTTTTTAAGTTTATTTTTATTGTAATTGGGTGGGAGAAAGTGGACATTTTTTCCCACAGGTTTTTTTTATACTAGTGGTTGCATATGTAATATGTCTCCCATAGAGTACTTTTCTTAAAATTGAATTAAAATAGACTTTCCTCAAAGCTCAAGCATCAATCTCAATGCCTTTAAGTGAAAGTAGGAGATATCATAGATAGGAGATATCACGTCAGTGGAATTCTACATACCGGAAAAGATATTTTACCTTGAACTGTAACCAGGAAGGGTTAATTTTGACTCCATGCTGAACACTTTCTTCTTTCAGTTCAGTTCAGTCACTCAGTTGTGTCTCCTCTTTGTATCTCCATGGACTGCAGCATGCTAGGCTTCCCTGTCTATCACCAACTCCCAGAGCTTCCTCAAACTCATGTCCATAAAGTCGGTGATGCCATCCAACCATCTCATCATCTGTCTTCAGCTTCTCCTCCTGACCTCAATCTCTCCCATCACCAGGGCCTTTTCCAATGAGTTAACTCTTTGCATCAGGTGCCAAAAATGTAGTTTCAGCTTTAGCATCAGGCCTTCCAATGAACACTCAGGACTGATCTCCTTTGGAATGGACTGGTTGGATCTCCTTGCAGTCCAAAGGACTCTCAAGAGTCTTCTACAACACCACAGTTCAAAAACATCAGTTCTTTGGTGCTCAGCTTTCTTTACACTCCACCTCTCTCATCCACACCATGACTACTGGAAAAACCATAGCTTTGACTAGACAGACTTGTTAGTAAAGTAATGTCTCTGCTTTTCAATATGCTGTATACATTGGTCACAGCTTTTCTTCCAACGAGCAAATGTCTTTTCATTTAACTCTTTTTTTTTCTGCCTTTGAAATAAGATACATAAGCATACGTAATGACTTGCCTCAGGATACCATGCTCCCCTGCTCCGCAACCCCTCCCTAGGCTGCTAACTGAACTGCTAAGTTACTTCAGTCGTGTCCGACTTTGTGAGACCCCATTGACGTCAGCTCACCAGGCTCCACCATCCCTGGGATTCTCCAGGCAAGAACACTTCAGTGGGTTGCCATTTCCTTCTCCAACGCATGAAAGTGAAAAGTGAACATGAAGTTGTTCAGTCGTGTCCGACTCTTCATGACCGCATGGACTGCAGCCCACCAGGCTCCTTCATCCATGGGATTTTGCAGGCAAGAGTACTGAAGTGGGGTGTCATTGCCTTTTCCATCCCTAGACTGAGTCTTAAACTAAAATGCCTTTGTTCATAACCCTGTCCACCTGTCAATTGCAGGAAAAAAAAAAAGAATTAACATATTCCCTGGCCTGAGGCTTCCGATTCTAGAATATATTTGCAAGAATTAAATGGCTTTTTTATTTGTTTCCTTATCTCTGAATCATAAAAGAACCAGGCATCTAGACCTGTACCAAGTGGTAATTTTGAGACTTTAGTCTGCCATCTTTACTGTCACTCAGCATTCTGAATAAAGTGTTTTCCTTGTTTCAACATCATGTCTCCTGAATTTATTGCCCTATTGTACCCTGAGCAGAACAAGTGTGGACTCGATAACAGATTCAGGGACCAAGGGGACTAAGAATAAAATATTAGGTGACTAGTATCTTCAGAAATTAAGAAATAAAATACACTAGGTACATAAAGATAATGACCTTTTCCCCTTTCATTGCTTTTTCTAGCACACATGTAACTTCATCCTCAAATCACATGCTGCAAACATCTATTGGGTAACAAGATGGTTTTCAGATTCCTTTTCAGTTCAGTTCAGTTCAGTCACTCAATCATGTCCAACTCTTTGTGACCCCATGGAATGCAGCATGCCATGTTTTCCCATCCATCACCAACTCCTGGAGCTTCCTCAAACTCATGTCCATTGAGTCAGTGATGCCATCCAACCATCTCATCCTTTGTCATCCCCTTCTCCTTCCACCTTCAATCTTTCCCAGCATCAGGATCTTTTCAAATGAGTCACTTCTTCACATTAAGTGGTGGAAGTATTGGATTTCAGCTTCAGCATCAGTCCTTCCAATGAATATTCAGGGCTGATTTCCTTTAGGATGAACTGGTAAAATCTCCTTGCTGTCCAAGAGATCCTCAAGAGTCTTCTCCAACACCACAGTTCAAAAGCATCATTTTTTCAGTGCTCAGTTTTCTTTATAGTCCAACTCTCACATCCATACATGACCACTGGAAAAACCATAGCTTTGTATGTTATCTAGGTTGGTCATAACTTGTCTTCCAAGAAGTAAGTGTCTTTTAATTTCATGACTGCAGTCACCATCTGCAGTGATTCTGGAGCCCCCCAAAATAAAGTCTGTTACTGTTTCCACTGTTTCCCCATCTGTTTGCCATGAAGTGATGGGACCAGACGTCATGATCTTAGTTTTCTGAATGTTGAGTTTTAAACCAACTTTTTCACTCTCCTCTTTCACTTTCATCAAGAGGCTATTTATTTCTTCACTTTCTGCTATATATATGATGTCATCATGCATATCTGAAACTACTGATAATTCTCCTTGCAATCTTGATTCCAGCTTATGCTTCATCCAGTCCAGCATTTCTCATGATGTACACCGCATAAAATTTAAATAAGCAGGGTGACAATATACAGCCTTGGCATACTCCTTACCAATTTGGAACCAGTCTGTCATTGCATGTCCATTTCTAACTGTTGCTTCCTGACTTGTATACAGGTTTTTCAAGAGGCAGGTCAGGTGGTCTGGTATTCCCATCTCTTTAAAAATTTTCCACAATTTGTTGTGATCCACACATTCAAAGACTTTGGCATAGTCGATAAAGCAGAAGTAGATGTTTTCCTGGAACTCACTTGCTTTTTCAATGATGCAAAAGATATTGGCAGTTTAATCTCTGGTTCCTATACCTTCCTTAAATCGAGGTTGAATATCTGAAAATTCATGGTTCAAATACTGTTGAAGCCTGACTTGGAGAATTCTCAGCATTAGCTTGCTAGTGTGTGAGATGAGTGCAATTGTTCAGCAATTTGAGCATTCTTTGGCGTTGTTTTTTGTGAGGCCCTAAATGAGAAACCTTAAAAAGAAGGGCTAGCTTTGCAGTCGGAAACTAAGATGGCACCTGGCAGAAGAGATAGGGGAGTGGTCTATGTTGTTTGTCAAAGTTTTTGATTGGCTCTCTTGATTTCCATGCACGTGGACAATGCATGATCACCATAGACTCCTGTTATAATGAAGGCACATGACGATTTGACCTTTAACGTGATTGGGGCAACTATGGAAAGTCCCTCGCAACTCTCCCCCCCACTCCCCACTTGCCTGTATAAGCCAGGAGCTTGCAGCAATAAAGTGGAACTGCTCAGACAGAACCCCTGATGCGTCTGGTTGTCTCTCACTCACCGAGGGGCTGGGTTGGCAGACAGCAGGCTCACCTCTCCTCAGGACCCCTCAGCTTTGCTGAGGGAAGTTCCACTGCCTCTCCCTTTCTGCGGAGTGCCTCCTGCAGCTTTTCTTTGATATTGGAATGAAAACTGACCTTTTCCAATCCTGTGGCCACTGCTGAGTTTTCCAAATTTGCTGGCATATTGAATGGAGCACTTTCATAGCCTCATCTTTTAGGATATGATATAACTCAACTGGTATTCCATCTGCTCCACTAGCTTTGTTCATAGTGATGTTTCCAAAGGCCCACCTGACTCTGCTCCTGTTAGGTCTGTACCATTTCTGTCTTTTACTGTGCCCTTCTTTGCATGAAATGTTCCCTTGGTATGTCTGATTTTCTTGAAGAGATTTCTAGTCTTTTTCATTCTATTGTTTTTATCTATTTCTTTGCATTGGTCACTGAGGAAGTCTTTCTTATCTCTCCTTGCTATTCTTTGGAACTCTGAGTTCAAATGGTTATATCTTTCCTTTTCTCCTTTGCCTTTCACTTCTCTTCTTTTCACAGCTATTTGTAAGACCTCCTCAGACAACTATTTTCCCTTTTTGCATTTCTTTTTCTTATGGATGCTAATTCCTAAAAAGACTAATCCTGGGAGGGATCGGGGCAGGAGGAAAATGGGATGACAGATGATGAGATGGCTGGATGGCATCACTGACTCGATGGACGTGAGTCTGAGTGAACTCCAGGAGTTGGTGATGTACAGGGAGACCTGGCATGCTGCAGTTAGTGGCGTTGCAAAGAGTCGGACACAACTGAGTGACTGAACTGAACTGAAAATTTCAATGTTCACTCTTGCCATCTCACTTTGACAGATTCCAATTTGCCTTGATTCATGAACCTACCATTCTGGGTTCCTATGCAATATTGCTGTTTACAGCATCAAACTTCCATCATCAGTCACATCGACAACTGGGTGTGGATTTTGCTTTGGCTCCATCTCTGCATTATTTCTGAAGTTATTTCTCCATTGATCTCCAGTATTATATTTAATATCTACCGACGTGGGGAGTTCATTTCATTGTCCTATCCTTTGCCTTTTCAGTTCAGATGTCCTTTATTTTTATTTTTAAGATTCTGTCACATCTCTTAGTAAAATGGAATTTCTATTTTTTTTAAAGTGATTTATAAAGTTGTTTTAAAGATTTTAATATTTCTGATTTTGCAAGTTAATTGAGAAATGCATTTGTCATACACTTTGGTCATATCAAATGCAAAAAAATGTGTGGGAAATCTTGAGTTTAAGCTGGTGAATGAATAAGTAGTGAGATTTTTGATGGGGACCATATAGCTGATAAAAAGCTACAATTCTGTGTTTATTGACCTTGTCACCCACTAACCCGTTCAATCTAATTATGGATATTAACAGTTTTCTTTATAACATATATGATTTCTGCATACATAGTCATATCATTTGACTATGACATATTTCTTATCACTTATTTTATTTCATATAAATTCCTTGCTACTGCTATTGCTAAGTCACTTCAGTCGTATTCAACTCTGCGACCCCATAGATGGCAGCCCACCAGGCACCCCATCCTTGGGATTCTCCTGGCAAGAACACTGGAGTGGGTTGCCATTCCTTACCACTTCTATATTACTTATCAGATTTCTTATCACATTCTTAATAATATTACAAATTTATTATCATTGCCTTGTCATGCTGTCTAGAATATCTAGTAAAACGTTTAATAGATCAACTTCTATTATAGTACAAAGATTAACCTTAAACTTTTTTAGGAGTTTTCCTCAAAAACCATGCTTTTCTATTTTATTTTATTTGATTGGCTTATATACCTCTATATGCGTGTATGCATTTGTATATAAAAGTTATAGCTAGATTTGGTTTGTTAATATTTGCTTAGAAATTTTATATTTATTTTCCTTGAAGATATCAATTTAAAACTTTCCTTTACTCTAATGTACTTGCTAGTTTTTTTTTTTTTTTTTAATCAGCAAGGTTTTGCTGGCTTTATAACATGAATTGGAAATTTTTATTATTTTTTCTTTTTTCCATTTTCCTTGAGCTCCATTTAATTTTTTCCCCTTGCTTTTTGAGATGCAAGCATTTTGTTTAACTCTTTTTTTTTTCAAATATATATTACTATTAAAACACTGGGCAGCAGGGAAATCAAACCAGTCAATCCTAAAGCAAGTCAACTCTGAATATTCATTGGAAGGACTGATGCTGAAGCTGAAGCTCTAATACTTTGGCCAACTGATGCGAAGAGTTGACTCTCTAGAAAAGACCCTGATTCTGGGAAAAAACTGTGGGCAAAGTGGTTACAGAGGATAAGATGGCTAGATGGCATCACTAACTCAATGGACATGAATCTGAGCAAATTGTGAGAGCTAGTGAAGGACAGGGAACAACGACTAAACAACACCAACAATTCTCTCTAAACACAATTTTGGCTGTATCAAATTGACTTTATTTTACTATTTTCAACATAAATAATTTCTGATTTTTATTTTGTTTCTTCAGAATAGTTTAGTAGTATGTAGCTTAATTCTAGACATAGAGAATATTTTTAGTTATCATTAAAATTGTTTTTTACAATTTCACTAAGGTCACAAAAGATAATTTCTATGATTTCTGAATTTAAAATTTGACAGACTAACTTTCAGAGGCCACGCATGTCAAATATGTATGACTATTATATATGCCTGCTTCCTTGCTAGCTCAGTGGTAAAGAATATGCCTGCTAACGCAAGAGATGTGGGTTCAGTCTTTGGGAGGGGAAAATCCCCTGGAAAAGAAGGCATCCACTCCAGTATTCTTGCCTGGGAAATCCCATGGACAGAGGAGCCTGGTGGGCTACAGTCCATGGAATACCAAAAGAGTTGGACATGACTTGATGACTAAACAACAACAGCAATTACACTTTATCCAGGTGATTCCATTGATTGTTTTTAGTATATATGTTTAGCTCAAAAGAGGTAATTGTGTTATTCAAACCTTCTATAGTATTATTAGTATTTATTTCCTGAATTTTCTATGAATTTCTAAAAGCTGCATTATAATTTTCAAACATAATTGAGGGCATCTGACTCCTTTTCTACTTGTCAGTTTTTGCATAATTTTGAGATATACATCATACACATATACATATATAAGCATACAGATGCATATGTATATATGTGATACCTATATGTATGTATTAATGTATTTTGCATACTGCATTTTGAGATAGCACACATCATACAAATATACACATTATGTGGCAGGCCTGCTTAGTCACTTTAGTTGTGTTTGACTCTTTACGATCCCATGAATTATAGGCAACCAGGCTCCTCTTCCATGGGATTCTCCAGGCAAGAATATTGGAGTGGTTAGCTATTCCCTTGTCCAGGGGATCTTTCCAACCCAGGGATTGAACCTGGGTGTCCTGCACTGCAGGAAAATTCTTTACCTTTTGAGCCACCAGGGAAATCTATTCACATTATATATATACACATATATATATATGCATGTTTTTGTGTGAATATATATGGGCTTCTCTGGTAGCTCAGATGGTCAAGAATCTACCTGCAATGCAGGAGATACTAGTTCTATTCCTAGGTCAAAAAGACTCACTGGAGAAGGGATAGGCTACCCACTCCAGTATACTTGGACGCTCCTGGTGGCTGAGCTTGTAAAGAATCTGCCTGCAATGTGGGAGACTGGGGTTAGATCCCTGGATTGGGAAGATCCTCTGGAGAAGGGAAAAGCTACCTACTCCAGTATTCTGGCCTGGAGAATTCCATGGACTGTGTACTCCATGGGGTTGCAAAACCTCTGATAGGACTGAGAGACTTTCACTTTCACATATATGATGTGTATATGAGCTCAGTTACTTCAGTAGTGTCAAACTCTTTGCAACCCCATGGACTATAGCCTGTCATGCTCCTTTGTCCATGGGATTATCCTGACTAGACTGCTCTAGTGGTTTGCCATTACCTTTCCCAGGGGATCTTTCTGACTCAGCAATCAAATCTGAAGTTCCTGCAGCTTCTGAATTGGCAAATGGAATATTATACATGAACACACACACACATACACATGTGGTCTTCTCAGGTGGTAAAGAATCCATCTGCCAGTTCAGGCCAGAATACTGGAATGGGTAGCTTTTTCCTTTCCTAGAGGATCTGACTAAGTGATCAAACGTGCAGTTCCTGCAGCTCCTGAATGGTAAAAACCATATGTGTGTATGTATGTGTTCATGTATAATATTTTCTCCTTGGTTAGAAGTCATTTTTACCATTCTGAATATCTTCATTTCTCCCACCAATTATTGCCTTAAGGGGCTCTGCAACTGATGTGAGTACGGGACAAGTATCCTGCTTCCTTCATTATATAACTCAGTATTTCTTGTATTATTAAATATATCAATGGTAAATAAAGTGTCATCTCTCCTTACTTAGTAATTGTATGGTGTATCTTTTCCTATCCTTCCATTTAAAAATTTTTTGTGTTGTAATTTTGCATCATCTGTTTTTAACATCCATTCTAACAATCTTCAACCAGATTGCTCAGTTTATATTTAATGTAGTTACAATTATTTCCAAATTTAAATCTACAATTTTCTTAACATCATTTTAGTGAAAGGTCCAAACAGTCAAAGCTACGGTTTTACCAGTACTTATGTACAGATGTGAGATTTGGACCATAAAGAAGGCTGAGCACTGAAAAATTGATGCCTTCCAATTGTGGTGCTGGAGAAGACTCTTGAAAGTCCCTTGGACTGCAAGGAGATCCAACCAGTCAATCCTAAAGGAAATCAACCTGCATATTCATTGAAAGGACTGATGCTGAAACTGAAGTTCCAATATTTTGGCCACTTGATGGGAAGAGCTGACCCACTGGAAAGAAAACTGTGATGTTGGGAAAGATTGAAAGCAAGAGGAGAAGAGGGCAGCAGAGAATGAGATGGTTAGATCGCACCACTGACTCAATGGACATGAATCTGAGTAAACTCTGGGAGATAAAGAAAGATAGGGAAGTCTGGAGTGCTGCATTCAATGGGGTCTCAAAGAGTCGGACAGGACTTAGAGACTAAACAACAACAAAGTGTTTAAAGTTTATCTCTTTGATTTACCATAATTTGTTATCAGTGAATAATTTTATCACGTCTCATAAAGTTCAGTCATTGGAATCTTTCATTCTCTTTTATAGGTATTTTAAAAAGTTCTAGCATAAATTCTCTCTGTATTTAAAACACAAATGTTTGTTTCTCAAGTAATTATTTATTAGATCAATCAACAATATATTTTCTGTTTTTCTACACCTCTGTGTTTCAAAGGGATTATCTTTTTTCTTTTTGAATAATTCTCT
>SJYC01002921.1:0-13081 GCA_006408675.1 Madoqua kirkii | reverse complement strand
GTTTTGCCTATGTTCTCCTCGAGGAGTTTTATAGTTTCTGGTCTTAGGTTTAGATCTTTAATCCATTTTGAGTTTATTTTTGTGTGTGATGTTAGAAAGTGTTCTAGTTTCATTCTTTTACATGTGGTTGACCAGTTTTTCCAGCATCACCTGTTAAAGAGACTGTCTTTACTCCATTGTATGTTCTTGCCTCCTTTGTCAAAGATAAGGTGTCCATATGTGTGTGGATTTATCTCCGGGCTTTCTATTTTGTTCCATTGATCTATATTTCTGTCTTTGTGCCAGTACCATACTGTCTTAATGACTGTGGCTTTGTAGTAGAGCCTGAAGTCAGGTAAGTTGATTCCTCCAGTTCCATTCTTCTTTCTCAAGATTGCTTTTGCTATTCGAGGTTTTTTGTATTTCCATACAAATCTTGAGATTATTTGTTCTAATTCTGTGAAAAATACTGTTGGTAGGCATTGCCTTTCTTTGGGATTGGAATGAAAACTGACCTTTTCCAGTCCTGTGACCACTGCTGAGTTTTCCAAATTTGCTGGCATATTGAGTGCAGCACTTTCATAGCATCATCTTTCAGGATTTGAAACAGCTCCACTGGAATTCCATCACCTCCACTAGCTTTGTTCATACTGATGCTTTCTAAGGCCCACTTGTCTTCACATTCCAAGATGTCTGGCTCTAGATTAGTGATCATATCATCATGATTATCTGGGTCGTGAAGATCTTTTTTGTACAGTTCTTCTGTGTATTCTTGCCACCTCTTTTTAATATCTTCTGCTTCTGTTAGGTCCATACCATTTCTGTCCTTTGTCGAGCCCATCTTTGCATGAAATGTTCCCTTGGTATCTCTAATTTTCTTGAAGAGATCTCTAGTCTTTCCCATTCTGTTCTTTTCCTCTATTTGTTTGCCTTGATCGCTGAAGAAGGCTTTCTTATCTCTTCTTGCTATTCTTTGGAACTCTGCATTCAGATGCTTATTTCTTTCCTTTTCTCCTTTGCTTTTCACTTCTCTTCTTTTCACAGCTATTTGTAAGGCCTTCCCAGACAGCCATTTTGCTTTTTTGCATTTCTTTTCCATGGGGATGGTCTTGATCCCTGTCTCCTGTACAGTGTCACAAACCTCTGTCCATAGTTCATCAGGCACTCTATCTATCAGATCTAGGCCATCTGGAAATCCTGTTAGTTCTACATTCAAAGCATACCCACCCTGAAAAACTAAATCCCACTATTTCTTACCTCCTGTTAGAAGCCACCAGTATTCCCAGCTGGATTACAGCAGTGGCCTCCTGCCTGGCCTTCCAGATACTACCCATGTTCTCCTACAATCTGTTCTCAATGCAGCAGCCAAAGGGATCTTACCAGGAAGTATATCAGTTCATTCTATTCCTCAGCTCCAAAGCCTGGAATGGCTCCCACTTCACTCCCAAAAAAAAAAAAAAAAAAAAAGACAAAGTTCTCACCATAGTCTACAGCCATGCTTGATCTTCGTCACCCTCATCATCTTTCTGATCTCCAGCCTTTCCTTAAATAGTCAGGCATGCCCCCATCTCCAGGGCTCTGTACTAACAATTCTCTTTGCCTGAAATACACCCTGATCCATGACACAGGGCATAGCTGCTCCTTCCTTCAATACCACTCTCACAGTGATGCCACCTGACACTCCCGATCTCCATCTCCCTGCTCTGCTTTCTCAAGATTCTTTCCCTTTTCATTTTTCTATCCAACCAACTGTATAATTTGGGCTTCCCTTGTGATTCAGACAGTAAAGAATCTGCCTGCAATGCAGGAGATGAGTTTGATCCCTAGTTGGGAAGATCCCCTGGAAAGGGGGCTGTCAATCCACCCCAGTGTTCTTGCTTGGGAAATCCCATGGACAGAGGAGCCTGGTGGGGTTCAGTCCATGGGGTTGTAAAACAGTCAGACATGACTTAGTGACTAAACAACAACACTGTATAATTTACATATTTGCTCTATATGTTGTTGTTGTTGGTCTTTTTGTTACCTCTGCTAGGATAGAGCTTTACAGGGACACAGGACTCTTTGTGGTTCATTAATATGAATCCTAAATTTTTAGAAGAGAGATGACCACATAGTAGGTACTTAATAGTTTTTTCCATAAACAATTAGTTTTACAACACCAAAATGTATAAAGTATTCACAGCAACTCTTGCAGTGGCCAAGATTTTGACTTCCCAAGCCTCTATTCCAGTCCTGTTAATCAAAAACCTTCCTGGCTCCCCACTGAGTACAAACTCCCTGGCTGGTGGTGAATGTGCTCCACATCTTTGTTCCGTTGTTCTTTCTTGGCTGTGGCTCCCACTTCCACTGTATGCAAAGCCTGTGTGCCAGGCAAAGTAAAGACCACATCTTTCTCCCCCTGTGTCTCTGCTCCTGGCTTCCAGTCTCCTTTTGAATGAGCCTCTGGGACTCAGTTGTTTTTCAATGGCCATTTCAAGAATCACCTTCCCTGAGGCCATATCACTCTTTAAAGGCCACAGTGGAATTGAAGGCATCTCTCATGTCAGCTTTCTCTCTGAGTAAATGTTTAGAGGGCAAGGTTTTTGTTCCTCGAGGAACAAGGACAGGACTTTAAACTCATTTATTTCCCTTTAACAAAAATTTTTTGCTCTGTGCAGGTACAGGGGATCTAGAGGCAAGCAGGTCACCCTCCCTGACTTCAGGGTAGTTCCTGTCCGGAGAGGAGAGAACTGGATGAATAAGCAGTTCCAAGGTCATATTGCCAAGGTCCTGTAGAAGGAAGTATCGGGTGATGGGGCAATGGGATGGAGGGGAGGGGCTGGGAGGGCTTAGCAGAGGAGATGATGCCTCAGTTATGGCCTGAAGACAGTACAGGTGCTGAAAAGAAGAGCCAGGTGGTAGAGCAGTGGGCATTCTAGACTAGAGACCAGAGAGGGGTCAATAATATTTGTTCTGGATTTCCTTCTTGGTTCAATGTCTCAGACTCCACGCTCCCAATGCAAGGGACCCAGGTTCAATTCTCAATCAAGGATCTAGATCCCACGTGCCACAACTAAAAATCTCGCATGCTACATCTAAGACCCAGTGCAGCCAAATAAATGCATAAATAAAAATATTTTAAATAATACTAGTATTTGTTCAATTCAATCTTTGAGAAATGTCCTGATGTGTTTTCAAATGTTTGAACATATTCATACAATGCCTTAATTAGACTGAAGAATAACTCAGTTGCCTTAGAACCAGACATGCTTTTTTTAAAAAGCAAATAACAGAATCTTGCATTTCAGAATAGGCTCTTTAATGCTTCCAGATACTTTCACATTTGCAATATATTTGATTTTTATTTTTCACTATTATTCTGTAGATATTAAGAACACTCTCATTTCACAGATTTAGAAATAAACTTGGAAATGTATGGCATGCTAATGTTGATGAGCTAATTGCTTTAAATAAGGGTCCACTCTCTTCCCCTCCAAAGACTCTCTGCTGTGTTTGGGGGTTATTGTCTGGAGTCTAAGGATGGAGTAGTTTAGGGGTTTTATGAGTCAATGAAAACTTATGTGAAATTTCATCAACATTTTTCAGGGTACTAAATTCTCTATCATTCATTAGATTTCACAGGGACTGTGATTTTAAAATATGTACAAACTTCTGCACCATACTATAACCAAGTTCTATTTAGAAAGAACATGAACACCTTGGCTTCCATGATGACCTTGCCCACGGACAAACCTGGGATTGGTTTGTACAGCTCATACCTAGAATGAAGCTCCAGGTGAAGAAGCACTAGGCTACGTGTAGGGTATAGACTCCTTGGTGCTGAACTGCCTTTGTGCCTACACTACAGGTCTCCTAGGAGGTACCCAGAATGAACCACTCACTGGTCCAATCCTAACACGCATAACGCCCTTCAGCCAGAATTTGAACCCTATTTATGCACTGTGTTTGGGTTCAGTGGCACTAAATTTAAAAGACCTTTGCAATTTCTAACACTCATTGTCTGAGCTGGATGAAATGTCTTTTCAGTCTAACTAAGTGATTGCTGGAGGTGAACTCTGCTGCATCCACCTAATGGCCAGGACACGTGTTTCGTTCATTCATCCTGGCAGGTCTCTGGAGAACAACTTTGGAGACCATCAGATTCACCTGCAGTGCTTGTCAGCCATCTGTCTGTCCAGAGCTCAGCCAGGCCCACTGATAATATCTCTGGGAAGGCCAGCTTCAGGCACGTGTGGGGACTCTGGGATGGAAGAAGATTAGGAGAAAAGATTTCAGTGTGTTCCCATTACCTCTGGTCACAATAACCACCTGGGGCCTGAGTGGCTTCAAGTTTGAAAAGCACCCAGCTGATCGGAAGCACTGATCTATTCGGTGATTTTTAAATCTGACTCTGCATCAAACTTCCTGGAAGGTCTCGAGACAATTTTGATCCTTAGGGCCAGTTCAGACCTACAGAGTTGAACTCTTTAGGGATGAAACCCATGGAATGTGAGTTTTAGATCTGTAGTTGATTCTGATGTTCAAGTAAGGGAACAGATGCTTAGATGAAGAGTTACTTGAACTAAGCCTGGCCAGGCACAAAGGCCACATGACCTGTACGTGGTAGGCGGATTCTCCACCTCTGGCCCTGATGGCCTTGTGGGGATTGAGAGAGAGGGAGGGAGTTAGCATCCAGATGAAAGATGAGCAGAAGATAAATTATTGCACATGCGGCTTTTGATTAACTCTTGGAGAACCGGATGGATTGATTAGGTCTGGGAACCAGAACCAGACCTACTTGGAAACTGACAGTCAGGCAATAATCTAAAGCCCCTGGGTCTCCATTTTCTCATCTGGGGGATGAGTATTAACTTCAGCCTAATGAGACTATTAAGAGCAAGGAGCAGGCACACTAGTAAATTCAGCCAGCTTGCTTTTTATAGCCCACAGGCTAAGAATGGCTCTTATATCTTTAAATAGTTACATTTTATATAGTTATATTAAGTACCTAACTAATAGGCTTGATGTTACTTGTTGATCTGCAATGCCTAAAATATTTACTACTGCGCTCTGTAAGAAAGTTTGCTGACCTCTGGTTTAGAGGGTTAAATGAAATAATCAATTGAAAAGCCTGGCCAACTTTTAGGAGCTGAGAACATCTCCTGGCTGGCAGCCAGCAAGAAAGCAGGGACATCAGTCCTTCAGCCACAAGAAGCTGAATTCTGCCAACAACCAGGGAGCCTGGAGGAAGACCCTGGCTCTGGGTGAGAATACAGTCAAATGGACACCTGGGCCTCTGCTGGGTGAGACCCTGACCAGAGGACCCAGCCATACCACGTCCAGAGTCCTGACTCTAGGAAACTGAGATTATAAGTAGCCCTTGTTTTAAGGCACTAATTTGTGATCCTTTGTTAAGCAGCAGGTGAAAACTCAGATAAGCTTCTAGACACCAAAACTCCGACTTTTCTCACCAGATAAAGGCACTCTGACTTCCCCTTCACGCTCTAGAAGTCTCCCACCTACTCTCTGCCTCATCTTTCAGGTTCCCTGCCACGTGTGGAACCATACTTGACTATTCCTCACCCTCAGGGAGTTTGCCATCCTCGGTCTGCAGACTCTTGGGCATGCCACTTGGCAGTGCATGACTTCATCCATTCCTCAGGGCTTCCCTGGGACAGGTGCAGGGGATCCTGATGCAAGCTAGCCAAGGCTCTTCCCTCAAGGAGTTGCTAGCTCAGGTAGAGCAGGGTGAGGTGAAGCAACCTACATGGAGTAGGAGCAAGAACTGTGCTGGGTCTATTATTATGTTCAGCAGTGTTCACTGAAGTCTCTATCTGCCTGTCACTCCACTCAGCCATGACGATGCAGAAGTAATTCAGCCTGCAAAAACTCTCCCAGCCTTGTGACTCTGGCCCAACCCCACAGCCCCAATGGCTAGAGCAGTGTCACTTACCTCCAACCCAGCTCTAACATGCCTCCCTATCAGTACATGGCCAGGTCCTTGAAGGCAGTAACAGAATCGTGCCTATACCTCCATCCTAACCTATGACTCAGAGAGACTTTAGAATTTAATTTACCAATTCTCAAATGCCCTCTTCTCTAAAATTTAAACAAATCCCTACCTGTCTTTCTTTCACTGACCTTCCAAAAGCATTAGCAATGAATCTTTAAAGCACTGAAGGTCTGCTCTCCACGATTACAAAACACTGAAGTTAAATCCTCATAAAATAAACACAAGTGAAGTGGTTGAAAGGTTTAATCCTTTGCCAAATGTGTGGGTTAATCTGTGCGTATGTAGGTGTATATGTGTATAGCATGCTGGCAAAGCAGTAATTTTTTGGCCTTGGAGTAAGTTTTTCCTCTGACCTCCACTGGCCAGCTGGGCCAATCAGGGTCATGGTAGGGTTTATGTGGTCTGTTCACGTTAAGGGCTCAGCCATTCTTACGGTTGCCACAGTGTGTGTGTCCATAATACAGACAGTTGTTGGTAGCAGAAATACCTTAGTCCCACTGTTAGCTGCTTTGTCTTCCCCAAAGGCACCAACATACCATGAAACACAAGGCTGGGCCAGCCACGGTGACACAATCACTGGCTGGCATAGAATGGGCAACTTAATTATGGCCAGAAGTCAAAATTTAACAGGATCCTCAATGAAGACCCAGATACCATGAAGTGAAGACTGTTTCTTCTACTGCAGAATGCATAAAGCGCCCACACTATGTAATGTATTGAGGCCATCAAAAACTCTCCTTACTTTTGCTTAAAGCTTCAGTCCAGCTGACAGGCATTTTTAAGACGATTTCAAGAACCACAAATAAAATTCTAAAGTTTTTCAGGATCTGTAGTGTGTGAAAGTTGGAAATATCTTAGAGGTAATTCAGTCTAACAGTCTATTCCCTTGATTTGCACACAAGAAAACTGAGGCTCAAAGAGGACGTAACTTTTCCAAAGTTAAATTCTGAGCTAGACGCAGAATAGAAACTAACAATGAAGCTTCCTGCCTTCCAGACCAGGGTTTCTCAATCTCAACACTATGACCTGATGCTTTGGGTCAGATAATTCTTTGGTGTGGGGAGCTTTCATGTACTGTAGGATGTAGCAGCATCCTTGGTCTCTATCCACAAGATGCCGTAGCAACCCTCCATCCCATTAAGAAAACCAAAGAAGTCTCTGAATGTTGCTGAGTATCTTGGGGGGGGGGGCAAAAATTACCCCAGTTAAGAACCAATGACCTGAACAAATGATGCCAGCTTATGTGATTTCTGGCTCTAAGATGTATGTGGCTGTGTGATCTCAACAAGTCACATAATCTTTCTCAGACTGAGTTTCCTTATCTTTAAAGTAAAAATAGTGCCAGATTTATAAGTTCACGTGACTGGAAAATGTAAATGAAATCATGTATGTAAGTTTGTCAGTAAAGTACCCAGCGCATAGTAGGCAGGCAATTGCTATGATTTTTATGAGACCTGACTATATGATGCCAGTCTATTTTCATCAGGGTTTCTCCTTTCTGCAGTCTGCTGTAAATGCCAATGAACAATCATTCCCTAGTGGAGACAGCTGCCTTGGCTGAGACTAAGGCTGGGGACTCTTCACATTCGGAGGAAAGGGAGAGTGCTTGAGAGTCAGGTGGGGTTGCATTTGCTGTGCAGGAAGACAAACTATGAGCTTTTTGTTTGTTTTCATCATGTCTTTAAGCCTCCTTATCTCCAGCTGCAGGATTCTGCAAAATAAAATTCAATTAGTATTTATCATCCTTTTCCTAGCTGAGTAAGTCAACTTCTTTTATGGCTGAAACTCATAAAAAATGTGGAATTGCCAAAGAGCTCTAAAGATTTTAAGGTTTTGAGATGGAAAGGCCCAAGTGTAAGAGGAGAGAAGTAATTTTTTTCATAAGAAAATAACCACGCTGTCATTGGGATCACAGATAATGTTCAGACATGAATGTAAACAGAAAGTTCAATGCTGAGGTTTTTAAACTTTGGCTTCACCACGAAATCTGCGTGTGCAGAAATATAATACTGTACAATACATGTGATGGGACAACTTGCACTGTTCAGGCTGCCTCTGTGTTTCCACCCCACCATGGGTGTTTATGCTGTTTGGGATTTCAGGGACTTGAAGACACATAAGAATCTTCAGAAGCAAGACTAATCTTGCGTCTACCCTAATGACCAAAAAAGGTCAAGAGTTTTGGAATGGTGCCTTCTTGGGTTCAGCCCTCTCTCCTTTCTACCCTGGAAATGGCACGTGGTACCCACTCCATTCCAGCCCGTGGTTTGACCAGACAAGTCCATGCTGAGACAGCTGTTCTTAATTTTCATTTCCATCTCTAGCCCCTCCCTATCCATGCAGTGTAACTCATGTCCTACATCCAGAAGTCAGCCCTCCTGTTTCCTTGACTTTCATTAGTGTGACCGGATATATTTCCCCAAACCACCATGAAGTTTGGGAAAGCTCTGCTATCTATCTCTGACTATGGCCAGTTTCCAGGTCAGGGCACCCTAATAGCTGCTGCTACTGTTAAGTCACTTCAGTCATGTCTGACTCTGTGCCTCCCATAGATGGCAGCCCACCAGGCTCCCCTGTCCCTGGGATTCTCCAGGCAAGAACACTGGAGTGGGTTGCCATTTCCTTCTCCAATGCATGAAAGTGAAAAGTGAAAGTGAAGTCACACAGTCGTGTCTGATTCTTAGCGACCCCATGGACTGCAGCCTTCCAGGCTCCTCTGTCCACAAGATTTTCCAGGCAAGAGTACTGGAGTGAGGTGCCATTGCCTTCTCTGCCCCAATAGGTAGGAGACACTTATTCCCTCTCTTTTCACTGTCACTGGAGTCAGTGGGGCTGTCCTCAAGTATTTCTCTTGAACAACAAAAAAGATGACTTTGGATTCCTGAGGAAATTCACTAGGACTAACTATTAGAAAGATGGTTCACCTAAGAAGCTGCCCACAGAGTCACATCTCTTTAAGAAAATCTTTTCTCCATCATGATGTCCACTATAGGAGGGTGTGTTTTGTTTGCTCTGGTAAGCTCCATGGTGAGAAGCCCTTGACTGGCTCATTCACCACTGTAATTCATGTGCAATAGACACTCAACATTTTTTTATGATTGAATCAAGTAACAAATGTGGGATAGGGCAAATGTCCCTCTTTGGCAGTGTGCTGACCTCCAAGTGTGCCAAACTCACAGTCCGTCATCCCTCATTGCCTGGCTAGCCTAAAACCAGCGGTCACAAGCTGGTGGTCTTGGGAAAAATCTAGCTAGCAGTAATGTTTCATCTGTAGGTTGTATATCCACACAATGCTCTGTAGAAAAAATTGAATTATTTACTTTTTAAAAACCATTTTGGAAATTTCACACAAAATTCTGGATTTCTGGCTTCTTTTGGAAAATGATAAGATTTGGTAGACTTGAGGTTACATTTGTAGATGAAAAATACTAGACTTTTTCCTGTTTTTCCCACTAAGCATAAAGATCCTAGAATATATATAAATAGAGATATATATATATTTATACATGTATACATATAAAACATAGGAAGATTCTGAAAGTTGGAGAGAAGAAGGCAAACCAGTCAGTCAGGGAGCTCAGGAGCAGAGAAACAGCATGATAATGAGTTCCCTCGGTTTTCATTTCACCTCATATATCCCAAACTGGAGCTGAAGAAGGCTGCAATTCAGAAATGCCAATAGACACAGTCAGGGGCGGGGGGGACCTTCAAACAAAAGTTTACTTTCTCTAGCCAAAGGACCAAATAAAAGAGCTGCCTAGCAAAATAGATAAGCTTTGAACAATTACCACTCTACTCTACATTACTCTACAATAAATGCTACATTAAAACCTGTGACTTCATCTCTACCTATGCCAAACAAGGCTCAGTAGGGATCCTAGACCTCCACTCTCATGAGGCTATACTGAGGTACCCAACATCCTGGCTGAAACATTGTCAGAGAAGATCAAGTAGGGAGCTGGGACTTCCATCTTCAACAGCCAGCAACGAGGACGATCCTATAGTGTCAGTGAAGACCATGTGGGGAGCCTGGGTGTTTACCCTCACCTGGCAGTAATGAGGAGCCCTCCCAGCTCCCATTGCCAGAATAAACTTGGGAAAAAGCGAGCTCTTTCATCATTGCCCCACTGTAATGAGGCCATCTCCATTGCAGTATCACTGGAGATGATGTGGGAAGCTGGAGCTCCCACCCCAACTTGGCAGTAATGAGACAGCCCCCTCAGGTATCAGTGAAAGCCAAGACTCTCTAGACTCTTACCACCGGATAACACTAAGGATATGGGGCCCACTCTCCTCCCTTGCTCACTGTCAGAAAAAGCCAATTAAAACAAATGGTATATATAAGATCTAGAGTTTCAGAGACTAATTTAAAATGTTTAAGGTTTCAATAGGAAAAAACTAAGAAAATCCCAAACCAAATGAAAAGCAGAACATCGATAGGTAGTACTGCTGAAAAAAGACCTGTGAGATTTATCTGACAAAGAATTTAGAGTAGGCATGATGGAAATGATTGAAAGGTCAATTATAGACATGCATAAATCAAAATAAAGTAGAAAGCCTAAGCAAGGAATTAGAAAACCTCAGTTAAAAAAAAAAGTATATATAAAGGACCAAATGGAAATTTTAGAATGGAAAAACCCAGTGATTAAGAAGTTCACTGGAGGGCTTATTAGGAATGGAGGAAGAAATCAGTGCCCTGGAAGAAAGAAAAATAGAAATGCCTAACTTGAGCAACAGATGAAAATCATTTAAAAGAGAGAGAGAGAGAGAGAAAGAGCTTTGGGGGGCTGTGGGGCCCTACAATGGAAGATCTAACATTCATGTCACTGGAGTTCTGGAAAAAGAGAGCAGTGGTGAAAAAACATTCCAAAAAATAATGGCTTGGAATTTCCCTGGCACTCCAGTGGTTAAGGTCCATGCTTCCACTGCAGGGGGTTAGGGTTAGGGGAACTAAGATCCTGCATGCCACGCAGTGTGGCCCCAAATAAGCGGGGGCTGAAAAACTCTCCTTTCATACAAGAGACACAAACCTACAGATTCAAGAAGTTGAGTGACTGTCAAACAAGATAAACTCAAAGAAGTCCAATCCAAGGTGATATAAATAAACTTCTGAAAATATAAGACAGAAAAAAATATGGAAAGCAGCCAGCACAACACTTTACTTATAAGGGAAAAGCAGTTAGAATGACCAAGCAAGTCAGAAAGGAGCAGCACAATGTTATTCAAGTGCTGAAAGAAAGTAATTGTCAACCTGGAATTTGATTTTCAATAAAAATATGTCTCAGGAATGCAGGGGAAATAAATATACTCTAAGAGGAAGAAAAACTAAGAGCACTGGTCATCGGAACACCTATTCTGAAAAACTGGCTAAAGAAAGTTTTGGGGGAAAAAAAAAAAGAATGTGATGAACAAAAATCTAAGTAAATATAACAGCCTTTCCTGAATTTTCTAAATTATATTGGACAGTTAGGCAAAAATCATAACATTATCTGATGTGATTATAAATGAATGTAAAATATTTAAGACAACTGTAAACGGAGTAGAGTAAAGAGACATAAGTGAAGATAAGGTTTTTGTATGCCATTTGAACTGATAAAATAACGACACCAGTGGACTTGCAACAAATTATGCGTGCGTGTGTGTGTGTGTGTGTTTATTATCCAGAGCAACCACCACCAACAAAAACTATACCAAAGATACACTCAAAATACTATAAATATATCTAAATGAAATTTGAAACATATACAAATAACTAACTGGAAGGAGGACAAAGAAAATAGAAATATAAAAAGAACACACAGAAAACAGCAAATAAAATGGCAGACTCAAAACCTAAAATATCAATAATTATGCTAAATGTAAATGGTGTGAATACATCAATTAAAAGACAGAGATTGGGAGAGTAAATTAAACAAATTGGATGAATAAATGCCCAACACATTGTTTATGAGAAATTTACTTTACAGAGCAACCACCACCAACAAAAACTATACCAAAGATACACTCAAAATACTATAAATATATCTAAATGAAATTTGAAACATATACAAATAACTAACTGGAAGGAGGACAAAGAAAATAGAAATATAAAAAGAACACACAGAAAACAGCAAATAAAATGGCAGACTCAAAACCTAAAATATCAATAATTATGCTAAATGTAAATGGTGTGAATACATCAATTAAAAGACAGAGATTGGGAGAGTAAATTAAACAAATTGGATGAATAAATGCCCAACACATTGTTTATGAGAAATTTACTTTAAATATAATGAAAGAGGCAGATTGAAAGTAAACCAGTAGAAAAAGATGTAGCATGCAAACATTCATTAAAGCAAAGCAGAGTGGCAATATTAATATCAGATAGAGTAAACTTAAGAGGGAAAAAAATGCTAGAGGGAGAGAGTAACACTATGTAAAGATTAAAGGGGCAACCCAGCATGAAGACAGCAATTCTAAACATGTATTCAATAGATAACAGAGATGCAAAATGTATCAAAAAGTGATAAAACTGAAAGGAAAAATAAAGAAGCTGAAGCTCTCTACAGGCCTATCTCAACAACTGATAGAACTGGACAGAAAATCAGTTGGGATATAGAAAAAAATCAGCAACAGTATCAACCAATAGGATCCAATTTACATTTTTAGAATACTTCACCCAACAAGAACAAAATATATGTTCTTTTCAATTGCCCAGAGAACATATACAGAGATAAATCCTGAGTCATAAAACTAGCCTTAAGTTTTTTTTTCTTTTTATTAAAATCATACAAAGTATGCTCTATGATCAAAAAGGAACCAAAGAAGAAATCAACAACAGAAATATAACAGAAAAATCCCCAAACGTTTGGAAGCTTAGCAACACACTTCTAAATAACTTATGGCTCAAAGAGGAGGTCTCAATGTAAATAAAACTAATACATCAAACTAAATAAAAATACATCAAAACTTGCAAGGCACAGGTAAAGCAGTGCTGAGAGGAAAACAGATAATACTTAATGCATACTTTAGATAAGAGAAATAATCTAAAATCAATAAAGTACACTCTTACCTCAAAAGTTTAGCTAAAGAATAGAAAAATAAACCCAAACAAGCAGATAAAGGAAATAT
>SJYC01002919.1:0-18084 GCA_006408675.1 Madoqua kirkii | reverse complement strand
CAAAACCTTATTTTGTACAGATTATTTTTTATCAATGAAAAACACTTACTTTATTTATTTTAAAAGATACTGAAAAATAAAAAAGGAGTCATTTTTTCTAGTTTATATAAATGCTTTGAAGTTGAAGAAAGGTCTCTAATAGTACAAATATTTGCTCTACGAAAACAAATTCCCATCAAATAATTCTAATTAACAAAATTTTGATTATCAAATTGTGAGAAGCAAATTTTGTTTTGAGTGACAATGCTTCACTTATACCCAATGTGCCGTAAAGTCGAAATTTATTGTGATTGGGGTTGCTTATCATATTAGTAAAGTTTAATTTCTCTGGTGTTTTATGGGAAGGTCAAGTATACCACTATTTTTTAATAACTGAGAGAAGTTATGCTTTGTCACTTTTCCCTAACCTTTTGTCAAAGTGCAAGAAAAAATAGTTTAATAGAAATTTCCTGAAATTTCCAGAAATTAAAATGGCAGCAAATAAGTTATTTGTCTACCATAAGAATTATTTTAACTTTCAGAGCATGTTTGACATATTGTTCTAGATTATATTTTTTCATATAAAGTACTTAGAAGAAGAGACTATCTCTTACATGGTTTAGTATCCTTGCTCCACCCAGTGTATCAACAAGGGTTTTCCATATACTGCAACATAATATATGTTCATTGCAATTATACCAGTGTTAATTATCATGGGATGGGCAGCAAGATTCATCAAGAACCCCAAAAGCAACTGTATCAATGCTTATATTTTCTTATATTTTGGGAAGTGATCTCTGGCCCAGGAAGCACCATTTTGGTAAAAGCAACTTTAATATTTATTGGGCTTCCCTGGTAGCTCAGCTGGTAAAAAAAAAATCTGCTTGCAATGGAAGAGACCCCAGTCGATTCCTGGGTTGGGAAGATCTGCTGGGGAAGGGATAAGCTACCCATTTCAGTATTCTTGGGCTTCCCTGGAGGTTCAGTTGGTAAAGAATCTGCCTGCAATGTGGAGACCTGGGTTTGATCCCTGACTTAGGAAGACCCCTGGAGAAGATAACACTGTGTTTACATATATTACTCTTGTAATCTTCAGAGCCTTTCTCTTGTATAGAAACTATTATTAAAATCCTCCCCTAATTTTACAGCTGAAGAAATTGAGGTTTAAAGAGATTAAATAATTTATTTAAAGCCAGATAACCTCTAAATGATGAAGCCAGAATTTGAATCTAGGCATTCTGAATCCAGAGTCCAAATTCATACTCACTATTTAACGATACAACTTTACCACTTTTTTATCTTCTTTGAGACCCTCTTGCAATACCAAGGTCAAAGGGGTTTAATAACAAATTTTAAGTCACACTATAACATACATTAAGAAGAAATAACATTGACTAAATAATATAACAAATACAAGCATTGGAGTTTTATTATGTTTTGATCAATCACTTATGCTCTATTCCTTCTATGTATCTGGTATTGTATCATAGCATGTCAAAAGAAATGAAATAGTCTGAGAAAAATAAAGAAAAGATTGAAGATAGGAAATGTTGGGAGTGGTTCATAAATGGTAAATTAAATGATACAACTTAAAATGGGATGGATAAGAAAGCAATTCATATTTCAGCAAAGACCAATAAAATCTGTATTGTTATCCATATGATTTATCTAGCCATCATTTATTAAATATTTAATATGTACTGTTGCTGTGCCCCAATATGATTTGCACTCTCATGTGTGCATATGTGCTCATTCAGTCAGTGTCCAGTTCTTTGCAACCCCATAGATTGTAGCCTACAGGTTCCTCTGTCCATGGAATTTTCCAGGGAGGAATACTGGAACAGGTTGCCATTTCCTACTCTCCAGGGGACCTTCCTGACCCAGGGATTGAACCCATGCCTCTTGCATCCTCTGCATTGATAGGCAGATTCTTTACCACTGTGCCACCTGTCAAGCCCTTCCTACCCTCATCAGTCAGTTCAGTTCAGTCGCTCAGTCTTGTCCGACTCTTTGCGACCCCATGAATTGCAGCATGCCAGGCCTCCCTCTCCATCACCAACTCCTGGAGTTCACTCAGACTCATGTCCAGCGAGTCAGTGATGCCATCCAGCCATCTCATGCTCTGTCGTCCCTTTCTCCTCCTGCCCCCAATCCCTCCCAGCATCAGAGTCTTTTCCAATGAGTCAACTCTTCGCATGAGGTGGCCAAAGTACTGGAGTTTCAGCTTAAATATCATTCCTTCCAAAGAAATCCCAGGGCTGATCTCCTTCAGAATGGACTGGTTGGATCTCCTTGCAGTCCAAGGGACTCTCAAGAGTCTTCTCCAACACCACAGTTCAAAAGCATCAGTTCATCAGTGCTCAACCTTCTTCACAGTCCAACTCTCACATCCATACACGACCACTGGGAAATACATAGCCTTGACTAGACGGACACTCATAGATATTACCAAATAGTTACAAATAAATGTAAAGTTAAAATTTTGACAAGTGATGGTAATGAGGCCCTGTGGCAGAGACCTGAATTAAACTCACAGAAATGTGGGACTGAAGGAATGGAGAGAGATGACGCTATAATCTGGAGAAAGCTTCTTTTGTGGAAGAGGTACCTGAGCTGAGATCTGATGATAAATAAAACAAAACTAAATAGAGAAGGACACAATAGGTATGTATAGTACACAGAGGACAAAAGAGTATTTTCAGTGAAGAACAGACTGTGCAAAGAGCCTGTTGCTAAGGCAGTATAACTTGGATGCTGGAAACCAGAGTGGCTGGAGCACAAAGCCTGAGGCCGAGTGGGTACTATAAGATAGCAAAGCAGGCAGAACTACTGACATTGATGTTCAATTGTGTTGTACATTTTCAACTTCAAATATACGTTCTTATGGCATTCTCATACTTTCCATTTGAGGCAGAAAAAATTCAAATGATTGCTCAAATCCTACAACCAATAAGACAGAATTAAATTCTAGGTCTGAGCCTTTTCTCTAACTCAATCTAAAGATTGAATTTAATTGCATATTTTATATTTTTTCCATTAATCATTAGCAATAATAATTGATTTTACACATGCAACACATGTGTAAAATGGTTTAGCTTTTAGCTTGAAAGTATAGATAAAACTAGTTATCAGGGCCTGGGCCTTGAAAATCCTAGGGTTAGTGCTGGCCTGCTAGTAGGCAGAACTGAGTCACTAGGTCCCTAGAGGTTCTGGCTGGGTGGGCCAGGGACTGGTGTCCCCTCATTAGTGGGTTAAGCTGGATTCCAGCACTAGAAGTCAACAGAGAGAGTTCCAAAATGTCATTTGCCAGCATCATTGTCCTTTTGGTAGAACAAACTCCCCTAAATGGGCACCATCAGCATCTGTTTCACCAGACAGATTTCCAGTTATCCCTGGAAGATCAGCAACTGGCTCTGACTCAGGCTCATTTCAAACTACTCCCTCTGTGCGGAGTGTTGGAGTATGTGAGATATCGTGTGTGCCCTGTCAGAGAAGAATCTCTGTTTCTTACAAACTTCTGGCTTTCTCATACTTCAAGCTCTGAAGGCCTTCAAAGTCAGATATACTGGTTGCTCATCTTCCCAGTGAAATATCTTCAGGCTGAGGAGTTACTATGGGGTGCAGACCCCTCCCTTCATGGGGAGAATCCCATGCAATTGTGATTGTCTTCCTTTTTGTGGCTTACCTACCTAGGGATATAGATCTTGAGGAAATCCGTCTGTGGCCTTCCTACCCATGTCATTGTGGTTTCTTCTTTATATCTTTAATAGTAGAAGACGTTTTCTATTAGTCTTTAGGTCTTCTTGTTGATAGTTACTCTGTAAATAGTTGCAATTTTGGTGTGCCTATGGAAAGAGGTGAGCTCAGGGTCTTTCTATGCTGCCACCTGGGCTGCTTTGAGATTGCTACTCATCTCCTATCCTGCTTGTTTGAATTATTCTGTATCCTGGCTCAAGAATTGATAAATTTTTCAAAGATATTTCTCAGGGCTGAATTTCTCACTACTGATGTTTTATGCTCCAGCTCAGGCAATATGCAGTCTCTGTGTGGTTTGTTATATGTACTCTGCTTTCCACAAGTGTAGTAGAAATTCTGTATTCTCCTAAGGTGCCTCACTATTTTGTTTCAGGACAACTATTAAGAAAAGACTCCATCCTGTAAGTATAGTCTATGAACAGGCAGCAGCATCAAGGAACCAGGATTATTTATGGTCTATAAGTCTGAACCGTTGCTATGTATTGGCTCATTTAAATGTGTCACTGAGGTTGCCCCCAATCTGCTCTACAAATTCATTTAATTATGATTTATCTTTAAGAAGTGACAGAAACATCTGGAGGCATTTTCGACTTGAGCTTGCTCAGTAGTCTCCTTTTACAGGTGAAAAATTCCAAACCTGAGTCTTAGAAATTATTTTAGGGAAAACTTCATTTTAGATTGTCATTTTTAAGTTATCATGGGAATTACTTTTGTATGGCTCATCTGAAGGAATTCCTCCCTCACTTAATACCATCAGACAATATTTCAAACTTCAATGTAACATTATGGGAACTCATAAAACACAAGTACACATATACCTGAAATGAATTCATATTCTCTCTAAAAATGAATCCTCAGAATGAAATAAAACAATATCACAAACACAGAATATGTGCAACTTTGCTATTTTACAAAAATTTCAAGCTTAAATTTCTAAATCTTTAGAGTATAGTTGTTTCTAATACAAGGTAGTTTTTAACTACTCTATTTTAAAGATTGCATGAAAAACAATAAAGTATATATGTTCATAATTCTCTGGCTTACTAATGACTTAATCTCACTTTTTTCTCCTCAACACTTTAGTACTATAATTGTTTTATATGTTTTTGGCCTTGCATATAATCTCAATAGCTTGCATTTATGTAGTCATCCAAAAATATATTCCATCATATTGATATTTATTATATTGTTCTCAATAAGATAAGGACATTTTCATCTTTTGTATTAAATATTTGAATATGAAATTTGTTTATATTATTTCAGTGAGGTTTTTGTGAGCCCGATAGAAATAATGTGGGTTCCTTATCAGTTCCAAATTGCTGAGCTCTCCTATTATCTGTCTAATGTTTATATCACCTTGATCTTGGAATGTTTCAGTACCACACGTGGTAATAAGCAGTACGGGAAACATTTCAGTTTAGGAGTCCATATAACCTTCTCATACAATATGAATAAACACAGTAGGGTAATAATTTAAAAGCTCCAGTGAAGATGCTGCTTTTCAATGAGATTGCTCTAAAGATAATTCATACTAAGAAAACTAACACATTTAGAAACATAGTAAATATATTTTTAAGTTATGAAAATCCAGACAAAGACAAACATGAGCCTATGCTTAGATATTCAGTGAAAAAAATACACTTCTCAGCAGTATGAAAGTCTAAATAAGTTTTACTTTTCAATACAAATGAAAACTCCTGTCTAATCAATAGTTATTGAATGCGTACTATCTATCAGATACCATCCTACGTATTAAAGATAGTAGTCAAATTAAGAATTATCTTTCCAATGGAGCTTACAGTATAAAACATTAAATGGTTATGGGTTAGTAGATGATGAAATATATATTTTTGTTATCATTTGCATTTATTATTAAGCTTATAGTTTATAAGACAAGTATTCAGTAGCTTTTTGGAAGTTTCTAATTTGTGCAGGCTAGTGCTTCCTGGGTAGCATAGATGGTAAAGAATCCTCCTGTAATGTTGGAGACGTGGATTCAATCCCTGGGTTGGGAAGATCCCCTGGAGGAGGGCATGCAACTCACTCCAGTATTCTTGTCTGGAGAATCCTCATGGACAGAGGAGTCTGGTGGGTTACAGTCCATGGGGTCACAAATAGTTGGACCTGAATGAACACAACACAGGTAAAGGCAAGGAATCAGCTGAAGCATCTTGACCTGGGCTGGAAGATATGTTTTCAGAATGGTTTATTCACTTGCTTGCAGGTTGATACTGGTTGTTACACAGAATACACAGAAGCAAAACTGAAGCTATCATTGAGGGGCATTGATTCTACTCCATGCAGACTTCTCCACATGGTTGCAGAAGGTTCTTCACAGCAAGGCCCTGGCTTCCATGGGATGAAGGAGAAATTGCCAAACTTCCTTAATGTTTTAGGCTCAGAGGACCCAGAATGTCACTTTCTCTACATTTTATTTATCAAAGCACTCACAGGCTCCTTTTGAAGGAAATAGATAGGATGGGTAGTTTGAGTCTATTTTTAGAAACATATGTCTTTTGGTGGAGAGTGTATAGTCTAAATCCTAAGGGGTTTCTATATACTGGGGACATTGAAAGAAGTCTAGCATACCTAAGTATATTAAGCTGATACTGGATATGTGCCCCCTGCAAAAACTCATAGGGTAGAAGAAGAAATTAATTCTTTTTTTTTTCTAGGAATAATCAGAGGTTATGAAATGTTTTATTAGGGAAAAGCCCTATAGTGTCCTTTGAGAAATGGTTGGAGTCAGGTAAGTAAGATCATATGATATCACAGTTGGCTGGAAAGAGAATGAAGACAGTTGCATGAAAATAGAAAAAAAAAAAGTCTGTAAATTATACAATCATTTATAATTAGAATTAATACAACTTAGTGATACTTTTGATATGGATAGATGAATGAGTCAGAGGAATCAAGAAAAATTACTGGGTTTCCAGTTAAGAGGCAAGGTGCTTTAAAAAAAAAAAAAACTGTTTAGAATAGCAAGCGTTCATATGGATGTGAACAATTTCATGTTTGGTTAGGTATGTTTAACTGTTTACATAAAGACGGAATCTAGAAATGAGGTCTGGCTTTATATATAACTTTGAAAATTGTACACATATAGATTACATGTTTAAAATGGTTATTAAAATGGCTACAATGAGAATACTTATATTGAGAGAAAGGCCAGAGTGAACAGAAAAAGGAAATGGGAAAAGATTTGAGGAACTACAAAATTTTGGTTAGAGTTCAGAAAGAGTAGCTGAATAAAGATAGGCTAGAAGTGATGGAAGCATTTAAAGAAACTTTACAATTATTTTTAATTTAAAATAAAGGGAAAAACAATTTAAGGGTAGATATAAATACATTCATGAGATTAGCCAGGTAGTGCTAGAATGGTATCACAGGCATATCTTTAGTAAGCATAGAGGATCAGAAAGAAAAAATATATTGGCCTCACTGTATTTTTCTTACTTCTTCCAATAATTTCTTTATTATTATATTCCATAGTCATCCAAATGAGTTCTTTGAAAGATAACTATTAAAAATTACAGCAAGATTAGCAAAGAGTGATCATAAATGAAGAAAATATAAAAATTACATTATATAGAAGAAAAGAGTAAAACAGACTTGATAAAAAGAACATTTTTTATATCTAGACTATTTTTAATATGCTATTAATTTAGATATTGTGTTAGAATGGGTAATTCAATTACCAGATAAAACAAACTTTCAGGAAAAGACTTTCTTTTTAATGGAATAAGACATTTGGTTGAGAGGCCCTTCCAGTTTTCTTGATTGAATATTAGTAAACTGCTGAGTTTTTAAATATGACACAATATGAATATCCTTAAAGGTTTTTACACAAAGCTACAACCACAAAAATATTGTATTATTCTTACTGATACTGCTAGGCATTAGAATATGGTGCTTTTGCAAAATGGTAGATCAAAGACTCACAAAACTATGGTAGTACAGAGCTTTTTTGTTGCAGAGAGGTTGTTGCCAAACAAAGCATGATTTATAATGTATGCTTCATTCCTTACTTATGACTTCCAACTTGCCTAGTGACAATTTCCTGCTCACAACAGAGGCCTATATTTTGCACCCAGTAGCAGTGATGGGAACATCTTAATTCAGCAGGGCAGCAGTTTCTTTAGTTGCTGGTCCTATGGCATGGTTTTGTTAGTCCACTTAGGAAAGTCAGCCTAGAGTGTTTTACTACAGTTCTCCTGGTAATTCTATAATCCACCCTGAATTAATTCCCCTTCTGCTTATGCTAACCATAATGCATGCTGCTCTCTATGCCTGATAGATCTCTCATACTGTATTTAAGGGCAACTAGAATCTCTTCAAGAAAATTAGAGATACCAAGGGAATATTGCACGCAAAGATGGGCTCGATAGAGGACAGAAATGGTATGGAACTAACAGAAGCAGAAGATATTAAGAAGAGGTGGCAAGAATACACAGAAGAACTGTACAAAAAAGATCTTCACAACCCAGATAATCATGATGGTGTGATCACTCTTCTAGACCCAGACATCATGGAATGTGAAGTCAAGTGGGCTTAGAATGCATCACTACGAACAAAGCTAATGGAGGTGATGGAATTCCAGTTGAACTGTTTCAAATCCTGAAAGACACTCACTATGCCAGGAAATTTGGAAAGCTCAGCAATGGCCACAGGACTGGAGAAGGTCAGTTTCCATTCCAATCCCAAAGAAAGGCAATGCCAAAGAATGCTCAAACTACCGCACAATTATACTCATCTCACACGCAAGTAAATAAACTCAAAATTCTCCAAGTCAGGCTTCAGCAATACGTGAACCATGAACTTCCAGATGTTCAAGCTGTTTTTAGAAAAGGCAGAGGAGCCAGAGATCAAATTGCCAACATCTGCTGGATCATCGAAAAAGCAAGAGAGTTCCAGAAAAACATCTACTTCTGCTTTATTGACTATGCCAAAGCATTTGACTGTGTGGATCACAATAAATTGTGGAATGTTCTGAAAGAAATGGGAATACCAGACCACCTGACCTCCCTCTTGAGGAATCTGTATGCAGGTCAGGAAGCAACAGTTAGAACTGGACATGGAACAACAGACTGGTTCCAAATAGGAAAAGGAGTACATGAAGACTGTATACTGTCACTCTGCTTATTTAACTTATATGCAGAGTATATCATGAGAAACGTTAGGCTGGAAGAAGCACAAGCTGGAATCAAGATTGTTGTGAGAAATGTCAATAACCTCAGATATGCAGATGACACCACCCTTATGGCAGGAAGTGAAGAGGAACAAAAAAGTCTCTTGATGAAAGTAAAAGGGGAGAATAAAACAGTTGGCTTAAAGCTCAATTCAGAAAATGAAGAAAACGAAGATCATGGCATCTGGTCCCATCACTTGATGGGAAATAGATTGGGAAACAGTGGAAACAGTGTCAGACTTTATTTTGGGGGGCTCCAAAACCACTGCAGATGGTGACTGCAACCATGAAATTAAAAGACACTTATTCCTTTGAAGAAAAGTTATGATCAACCTAGATAGCATATTCAAAAGCAGAGATATTCCTTTGCCGACTAAGGTCAGTCTAGTCAAGGCTATGGTTTTCCCAGTGGTCATGTATGAATGTGAGAGCTGGACTGTGAAGACTCGGATACGAGTGAGTGACTAAACTGACCTGAGAAACCATATTAAAAAGCAGAGACATTATTTTACCAAGAAAAGTTCATCTAGTCAAAGCTATCATTTTTCCAGTAGTCATGTATGGATCTGAGAATTGGACTATAAAGAAAACTGAACACCAAAGAATTTATGTTTTTTGTTTTGGTTTTTAAGAATTGATGTTTTTGAACTGTAGTGTTTGAGAAGACTCTTCAGAGTTCCTTGGACTGCAAGGAGATCCAACCAGTCCATCCTAAAGATCAGTCCTGGGTATTCAGTGGAAGGACTGATGTTGAATCTGAAACTCCAATGCTTTGGCCACCTGATGCGAAAAGCTGATTCACTTGAAAAGTCCCTGATGCTGGGAAAGACTGAGGGCAGGAGGAGAAGGGGACGACAGAAGATGAGATGGTGTCACTGACTCAATGGACTTGGGTTTGGGTGGACTCTGGGAGTTGGTGATAGACATGAGACCTGGCGTGCTGTGGTTCATGGGGTCACAAAGAGTCGGACATGACTGAGCAACTGAATTGAACTGAACTGAACTAAAGAAGAAAGGTGTAAATGTTAGTCAGCTCTTCTTAAAGACACATTGTTGGAACAGACAAATATTTCCCTTTGATAATTGATACTAATCTGTTGGGGTTTTGACCAAGAGAAATATGTATTTATGGAGATGCATACTATCACTTTCTAAACTAGAACCAGAAGGAAATCTTCACAATGTTAAAATAATGAAGCTTATTTACAATCCTTGTTATAAAAATAGTACATACTCATGCAGTGTTCTCTGCTAAGTCACTTTATCCATGACTGCTCTGTGAAACGCTATAGACTGTAGCTTGCCAGGATCCTCTGTCCATGGGATTCTCCAGGCAAGAATCCTGGAGCCAGTTGCCATGCCCTCCTCCAGGGAATCGTCCCGACCCAGGAATCGAATCCATGTCTCTTGTATCTGCGGCATTGACAGGAGGGTTGTTTACCACTAGTGCCAACTCATAATATGCAATAATTTGGAAGTCAAGTATTCTTTAAAATTCAGTTTTGATACTGTAGTCAAGTACTTTCTTGCCCTGTGTTTTCTTTATTTAAAAACCACACATATTTATCTTTGCCTGGATAATACACAATGGTGAGGGTAGGACCTCATCCTGTTTTCCCTATTAATGCTTTTCCTTGTGGTCTGACCTGTGACCTTAGTTTTTACCTGGATTTATTTTCCTGGCCTTTCTGGCCTCTTATTAGCAACTGTTTGCTGATTCTCATGTATATATCTTTTGTTTAGCAACCTGATGGAATTCTGTATTCCTTCCTTACAGGAGAATGTATTCCCTTTTCTGTTGATTAGTCAGTCTCATTGCATTCCTACCCTGCTTTGTTCGTAGTGATGCTTTCTAAGGTCCACTGACTTCACATTCCAGGATGTCGGGCTTATTTATTAACTAATTTTTAATAGAAAAAAAAATCCTATTTATCAAAAAAAAAAATAGACTCAGACATTGAAAACAAACATGATTAACAAAGGATGGGGGGTAAATTAGGAGTTTGGGATTAAAGTTTATACACTGTGATATATAAAATATATAACCAACAAAGACCTACTAGATAGTACAGGGAATGATACTCAATATCTTATAATAATCTATAATTGACAATAATTTTAATATATATGTATAATGAAATCACTTTGCTGTATACCTGAAATTGATATTGTAAATCAATTATATTTCAATATATTTTTTTAATGAGAGCACGCTATATAACTATTTAATGGTGTTTAGACCAACCTAGATAGCATATTCAAAAGCAGAGACATTACTTTGCTGGCTAAGGTCCATCTAGTTAAGGCTATGGTTTTCCCAGTGGTCATGTATGGATGTGAGAGTTGGACTGTGAAGAAGGCTGAGCACTGAAGAATTGATGCTTTTCAACTGTGGTCTTGGAGAAGACTCTTGAGAGTCCCTTGGACTGCAAGGAGATCTAAACAGTCTATTCTGAAAGAAATCAGCCCTGGGATTCCTTTGGAAGGAATGATGCTAAAGCTGAAACTCCAGTACTTTGGCCACCTCATGCAAAGAGTTGACTCATTGGAAAAGACTCTGATGTTGGGAGGGGTTGGGAGCAGGAGGAGAAGGGGATGACAGAGGATGAAATGGTTAGATGGTATCACTGACTCAATGGACGTGAGTTTGAGTGAACTCCGAGAGTTGGTGATGGACAGCGAGGCCTGACGTGCTGTAATTCATGGGGTCGCAAATAGTCGGACATGACTGAGCGACTGAACTGAACTGAATTGAAGGTTTATTTATTTATATAGATATTATTTATATTATCTTAATATTTTCTTAATATATTAATATTTATAGTATTAATCAAATAGCATGCAGATTATTTATATATATTTTTAATGTAAACTAATTACCATAAACTAGTAGCTACTGAACTCAAAAATGTGAGTTATTATGTACTAGTTTCAGTGTCAATGACTTGTAATCTTTAATTCTGTTTATACTTGTGTTTAGTATTTCTACCTTTTCTTGAAGATTAACTTTTATATGATAACTTTTGAGGATGACTTTTGCCTAGAAATACAGACTATCTCTTTCAAACAGAAGCTCAACAAATAAATTAGGAAAATGATACTACAACTTGCTAGTGAATTACTTATTTCCACTGTGTCACTAGTAACTTTGACTTGTCTGTATGATGATGAATATAATTCTACAGGGAATACTCTTATTATGCTATAAATTTCAATGTTATTTCAGAATGAGTAATTTGATTTTCAAAGCTGTAAGCAGTTACTTTTTCTCTGGATAGTATAAGGCATTGGGTAGAAGAAAAACACTTCAACTTCTTGATTAAAGGTTAACAAATTATTTGCAGTATTGAAATATGACATACACACTAACTTTCTTAGAGGTTGTCATGCAAATTACAATAAAAAAGTGACAGTGTGCTTCTTGCTGATATTGCGAGTTACTTGATTCCATTTCAGCTGTGTAAGGTCTCTTATCTCTTGGGGCAATGATATACTTCAGTTTATACTGCAAATCTCCAAAAGTTTACTTTCTTCATGCTTCTGAGAGACTGTCAGAAGTTAACCAACTGAAAAATCACGGAAATACTGTTTGTTCTTCTAAGAGTTGTTTTGGCAATTCTCTGCTGTATTGCAAAAACTAATCCAAGGGGAAAAAAACTCTGTCAAAATATTATGCCATCCTGGAATGAACACAGAGCCTAAATCACTGAGTTCCAGTGTCATCTGTAAGAGTGACCAGAATAATCATTGATGTTTGCATTACATGAGTGATTTGGTGGCAAAAGTCTAGAAAAAGTAGTGAAAATAAATACAATGGATAGTCTGATCATTTGTTCTATGATCATAGATAAAGCATCACTAAATACTTTTATCAAACTATTTTAACTATCATTGACTCATAGTCATAATATTAATTTAATGACCATTGATAAATAACTTGAATAATGGCCAATTCTGGTCTCTTGGTTGTTTTAGTTCACCTGATTTGTTTCAGTGAGATATTACTCAGACAAAAAAACTTCTTTAAAACTTAAATGCTCTAACTTTTTCAGGTTACTTTTGCATTCTTATCCTCTATATGATAGCTATAGTAACTTTGTGACCTAGGGCTAGGTATCACTATCCTTATTTTACAGGTGAATAAACTGAAGTCCAGTGAGATGTTACAAATATCTCTGGGCACAAAAATGGGAGTAATGTTTATGCCAATTATATGAACTTTTGAAATCTGTATCCCAATCTGCCCTTCCCTTTACAATAAGGCAAAACCTTTACTAGTATACATCAGGCCCATATACTAACAAAGGTCCCTGTAGTCAGTCTACCATAAGGTAGTCATGTATGGATGTGAGAGTTGGACCATAAAGAAAGCTGAGTACCAAAGAATTGATGCTTTTGAACTGTGGTGTTGAAGAAGACTCTTGAGAGTCTTTGGGATAGCAAAGAGATCAAACCAATCAATCTTCAAGGAAATCAGTCCCGAATATTCATTGGAAGGACTGATGCTGAACTTCAATACTTTGGCCATCTTATGTGAAGAACTGACTCACTGGTAAAGACCGTGACTCTGGGAAAGGTTGAAGGCAGAAGGAGAAGGCAATTACAGAGGATGAAATGGTTGGATGGCATCACTCACTCTATGGACATGAGTTCGGGCAAGCTCTGGGAGTTGCTGATGGACAGGGAAGACTGGAGTGCTGCACAAAGAGGGTCACAAAGAGTCAGATATGACTTAGTGACTGAACTGAGCTGATACATCAGGTCACATTAACAGATAGATAAAAAAAAAAAAAAAACCCCAGGCACTATTACTTTACAAATTGTACCAAAATGTCTGTGACATGTGTTTAACCATCAATTTATGTTTCATAATCACATTGTGTTTACTAGACTCATTCCATACAGTAAGGATTCTCAGAAATTACATTATGAGCTGTATCAAATTGCCCTGGGCATTTTTTCCAACATACCCATATATCATAACTATGTCTTTGGTATGGAAGACTCTTAACTGGTGAACTGTTCTCACCATTGCAAGCATGTTGTGACAAACTGGTAACAAGGCAGAATAAATGATAAGGGTCACAGATATACATTATTCTATTGGATTTTAAATTAGAGATATAATAGCATATAGATGTAGGTGAAGTTCATAAAATGGGAGGTCCATGAATAGAAATACTGCATTTAGATCCTACTTTGTCCTTCAAGGAAAAAAGACAAAAGAAAGGCAATGTCCCAAGTCCTAAAGCCACCAGACTAGTAGAAGTATGTCCAAGAGAAGAAATGGTGGAAATATTTATTTTTTTCATTGAAGTATAGTTGATTTCCATGTTTTTCTAACATTTTCTATAAGGCAATGTGACTAACTTATATAAATATAAGCATTCTTTTTAAAATATTCTTTTCCATTATCCTAGGAAATTAGATATAGTTCACTGTGTAACAGAGTAGGGCCTGATTGTTTATCCATTCTAAATGTAATAGTTTGCATCTACTAGTTCCAAACTTCCAGTCCATCCTTTTCCTTCCTCCCTTAAAATAAGACATTCAGGTGACCAGCACATGAAAAGATGCTCAACATTTAGAGAAATTAAAGCTACAGTGAGGTACCACCTCACACCAGTCAGAATGACCATCATTAAAAAGTCTACAAATAAATGCTAGAGAGGATGTAGATAAAAGGTAACACTCCTACACTGTTGGGATTGTAAGCTGGTGCAGCCCCTATGGAAAACAGTATGGAGACTCCTCAGAAAACTAAAAATAAAACTACCATGTGGTCCAGCAATCCCAGTCCTGGGCATATATGCAGACAAAACTATAATTCAAAAAGATACATGCACCCCTATGTTCACAACAGCACTATTCACAATAGTCAAGATGTGGAAACAACATTAAAGTCCATTGACAGAGGAATGGATAAAGAAGATGTGGCACATATATACAATGAAATACTATCCAGCTATAAAGAATAATGAAATAATGCCATTGCAACAACATGGACACAACTAGAGATTATCACAGTAAGTTACAAGATAAAGAGAAAGACAAATAGAACATAATATCACTTATATGTGGTGTTTAAATATGGCACAAATGAACCTGTCTACAAAACAGAAACAGACTTGTAGACATAAATAACAGACATGTGGTTGCCAAAGGGGAAGAAATCCTTTCTTAAATGCTGTTTGTGTTTAAGGCCAGATTCCCACATTGTGCAGCCTGCAGTCTGGCAGACATGTCAGCCTGACTGTACTACTGGCATCTCAAACTCCATATCTTACTGTAACTGAGCAGGATCCTGTGGGTTCCTCCTGGGACAAGCCTTCTCCCATATTCTCTGCTTTAGCTCCTCTCTGAAAAAGTGAAAACAGTCAGTCAGTCTTGTCAGATTCTTCATGACCCCATGGACATAGCCCTCCAGGTTCCTCTGGCAATGGAATTCTCCAGGCAAGAATACTGGAATGGGGTGCCATTCCCTTCTCTAAGGGATATTCCTGACCCAGTGATCAGATCCAGGTCTCCTGCACTGCAAGCAGATTCTTTACCATCTGAACCATCAGAGAAGTCTCCCTCTCTGAAGTGCCTGTATAACAGTGCTAGATTCACATTTCCAGAGTTATTTTGCAAATGTAAAAATCCCACACCAAATGGAAGATGTTAACTCCTTGATGACCATGAGTACTTAGCCCAGGTCTCCTTGAGCCTAAGGACTGATAATGTCAATACCTGTGACACAGCTCTGTTACCTCACAATCAACCTATCAGAGAATCACATACCCTGTGGCCCACCTCCAGCACTTGGTCTTTAAAAAAGCTTTGTTGAAACCCTTTGGGGATCTTGGAGATTTTGGGGGGGGGGGCTTGAGCCACCTACTTCCTTTCATAGCCTTTCAAGAAACATTCCTCTGCTTCAGACTTCAACTTCTCCATTTGTTTGGCCTCACTGTACATTAGGCATATGAACTTGAGTTAACAGTATACCTGGTCATGTCCCTCTCCTTCCTTGCATGAATGGATGTAAGAAAAAGCCCAAGCTTCTATCCAGGTGCAAGAGTCACAGGTGAAACAGCTGCTTGAACTTTTATATCAGTGAATGCAATTCTTTACATCTCACATTATCTCAGAATACTAGCACTATGGATAGAGAGAAGGCTGCTCTAATAGTGATAACAATTTTGTATCACTTATCAAGTATTAGGCAATATTCAAGGTTTATAATCTTGCTTATTCCTGACTCACACTCCACAAAAATATCTATTTACCATCCTATTATCATCCTCAATTTATGGAACAATTTTCCTAAGATCACGATAGATTGCAAACAGGAATAAAAACCCAGGTAGTCTGTACCCATTGCCCTTGATTTTAACAGCTAGAGACTTGGGAATTTAACATGATACCCATTTATCCAAATGATTTTGCAGTGAATAAGATTGAAAATCACTCAGATATCAAGACATAATTTGTAAAGGGCATGGTGAATCTCTGGGAGCAGAGGAGTGTATGTTTGTAGTGTTTCCATAAACTGTTTCCTGGGGTGTCACCTGGGACCACATTCTACAGTGGAATCTCCTAGAAAAGCTGCTACAACTTATTTGTGCAACCACTTTTTGTATACATTCTTGACAGAAAGGAGTTTTATATGTGGACGGCAAATATGCTCTTCTGATAGGAAACAAGGGTTTTAAATCTAAATAAATTCCTTATAGCAGATAACCAATGAAAAGTTATTGAAATCTGGATAAAAATTGCCCTTTACTCATTTGGAAAGTTCCTAACATTACATGGTAATTAAGATTATTTCTTGGCTAATGAACCAATCTGAAGGTTCATCTCTGAAGGAATTATAAATAAAGCAAAAAAATAAATATTTTTTTCTTTCTGGAGTTTGAAGCCTTCTGTTACCCACTTCGGATTCTCAAACAAATTCTGTTGTGCAGTTCACATATAATAACGATTGTATGCTGCCTGGAAGTGGGTTAATTGAAGGACAGGTTTTTAACCCCTCTGTAGATTATAAATTCCTAAAGATTAGTTCCTAACATTACATGGTAATTAAGATTATTTCTTGGCTAATGAACCAATCTGAAGGTTCATCTCTGAAGGAATTATAAATAAAGCAAAAAAATAAATATTTTTTTCTTTCTGGAGTTTGAAGCCTTCTGTTACCCACTTCGGATTCTCAAACAAATTCTGTTGTGCAGTTCACATATAATAACGATTGTATGCTGCCTGGAAGTGGGTTAATTGAAGGACAGGTTTTTAACCCCTCTGTAGATTATAAATTCCTAAAGATTAGAAAACTGGATCACACTTTACAAATTGCATTCACAACAACTAAGACAATAGATGTCAATTGACTTGTTCAGTGAATAAAAAGAGATACATATATAACAAATTGTTCTAATGTGCCTTTACTTTCTTTTTAGCAATATGATTATATCCTCCTCATCTTCTCTTATATTACTAACTATAAATTATGGGGAAAATAAAGAGAGCAATGGTTTTGTGTTTCCTTTGCTCAAAAATTTTCATTTTTTTAATTGTTCTAATTCTAGCCCATTAAATTCGCATTTCATTTCACATAATTTTATTGTGGATTTAATTTCTCTTATATTTTCACTGTGATATATTTATATATTGCTGTCTCTTATACACATCTCAAAGAGTCGGACATGACTGAGCAACTGAATTGAACTGAACTGAACTAAAGATATTTCGCTAAGTCCATATTGTGGTGAAAGTGCCAGTTGACCACCAACGTTTATTCTTTCCTTCTAAAGAAGTCAAGGCAAATCTGGGATGTATGTGGCTGCTTGGCCAGAGTCTTCCAAGGCAGCCCCCGTACCCCCCATCCCCACCCCCATCCCAAAGCTAAGCATGGCCTTATAAATTAGTTCTTGTCAATGGGGTGTGACTAGAAGGGACTTATTCAATTGTCAGACCCATACGCATCCTTCAGGCTTGTTTCTCTACCCAGGGTGGGGCTAGAAATGACTAGAGCAAACCCTGGAAGCTAGGTGTCCAGGACAGAGAACTGCCATCAAGCCGGACCCCAAACAGCTATATGAAACAAAGTAGCCAGTGTATGGAGAGGGAAAAACTGTCTGGAACTACGAGATAAAAGGAAAATTGTGTTTTTTTTTTTTTTTTTA
>SJYC01002915.1:0-11296 GCA_006408675.1 Madoqua kirkii | reverse complement strand
GTGCTGGGAAAACTGGTCAACTGCTTATAAAAGAATAAAATTAGAACACTTTCTAATACCATACACAAAAATAAACTCAAAATGAATTAAAGATCTAAACGTAAGACCAGAAACTATAAAACTCCTAGAGGAGAATATAGGCAAAACACTCTCTTACATATATCACAGCAGTATCTTCTATGACCCGCCTCCCAGAATACTGGAAATAAAAACAAAAATAAACAAATGGGACCTAATTAAACTTAAAAGCTTCTGCACAACAAAGGAAACTATAAGCAAGGTGAAAAGACAGCCTTCTGAATAGGAGAAAATAATAGCAAATGACAATTGACAAACTAATCTCAAAAATATACAAGCAACTTCTGAAGCTCAATTCCAGAAAAATAAACCATCCAATAAAAAAATGGGCCAAAGAATTAAATAGACATATCTCCAAAGAAAACATGCAGATGGCTAACAAACACATGAAAAAATACTCAACATCACTCATTATCAGAGAACTACAAATAAAAACCACAGTGAGGTACCATTTCACGTCAGTCAGAATGGCTGCGATCCAAAAGTCTACAAGCAGTAAGGGCTGGAGAGGGTGTGGAGAAAAGGGAACCCTCTTACACTGTTGGTGGGAATGCAAACTAGTATGGCCACTATGAAGAACAGTGTGGAGATTCCTTCAAAAACTGGAAATAGAACTGCCTTATAACCCAGCAATCCCACTGCTGGGCATACACACCGAGGAAACCAGAATTGAAAGAGACACATACCCCAGTGTTCATCACAGCACTGTTTATAATAGCCAGGACATGGAAGCAACCTAGATGTCTATCAGCAGATGAATGGATAAGAAAGCAGTGGTACATATACACAATGGAGTATTATGCAGCCATTAAAAAGAATACATTTGAATCAGTTCTAATGAGGTGGATGAAACTGGAGCCTATTATACAGAGTGAAGTAAGCCAGAAAGAAAAAACACCAATACAGTATACTAACACATATATATGGAATTTAGAAAGATGGTAATGAAAACTCTGTATGCGAGACAGCAAAAGAGACACCGGTGTATAGAATAGTCTTTTGGTGTCTGTGGAAGAGGGAGACGGAGAGGGTGGGATTATTTTGGAGAATGGTATTGAAACATGTATAATATCATATATGAAACAAATAGCCAGTTCAGATTCGATGCATGATACTGGATGCTTGAGGCTGGTGCACTGAGACAACCCAGAGGGATTATATGGGGAGGGAGGAAGGAGGGGCCTGCAGGATAGGAAACACGTGTATACCTGTGGCGGATTCATGTTGATGTATGGCAAAACCAATGCAATATTGTAAAGTAATTAACCTCCAATTAAAATAAATAAATTTATATAAAAAAGAAACTATATATGCTAAACCTATATGCTTATTTGGAATTCATAGGAATAGAATCTGACCACTGGATCTTTAATTCATAGTGGGTTCTTTTACTTTTCTTACATTTATGGCCACTCAGAGGAGAGGGAATTTTACCCTTTACTAGCTTCATACTAAATGTTAAGCTTTGGAAAAGTCACAATGTTTTAGGATCTCAAGAGTAAAAGAAGTATTTTAGTTTCTCTTGTTTAGGCACTTATACAATGCGTCCAATCTCTCTGGTGAATTTAGGTAGGTTTCTTGAATATTTTCAGTGATTGTTAGCCCATGGCCATCAATGTAACTTTATTGTTTTTCTAAAACTCATATTACTGGAATTTATGTATAATCCATGATCTCTTTTTCTTTATTTTTTTTATTGTGGTAAAATACACTTCACAAAACTTTTGCCATGTTAACCACTTTTAAATATATGATTCAGTAGTATGAAATACATTCATATTCTTGTACAGTGATCACCATCATCCATTTGCAGAACTCATTTTACAAAACTGAAACTTTACACCCAGTAAATGATAACTCCCATTTGACTCTGCCCCACGACCTGGAAACCACCATTCTGTTTTCTATTTCTATGACTTTGACTATTCTAGGTACTTCACGTAAGTGTAATAATACAGTATTTGTCTTTTTGATTGCCTTATTTCCCTTAACATGCTGTCCTCAAGGTTTTATTGTAGCATGTCAGAATTTCTTCTCTTTCTTTTTTTTTTAAGGTTGAATGATAGTCTACTGTATGTTTATACCACAGTTAGCTTATTTTTTTATGTATCATGTTTTAGCTATTGTGAATAATATTGCTGTGAACATGGATACACACATATCTCTTGATCATGGTTGATGTTCAAGATCTTGCTTTAAATTATTTTGATTACTTATCCAGAAGTGAGTTTGCTGGATTATATCATAATACTATTTTTATTTTTTTTATTAACTGTCATACTGTTTCTTATCAATATTTCATATCCCACATACTCACCAACAGTTATTTTTATTTATTTTTCATAATAACCATCCTAATGAGTTTAAATGGCATCCTTGTTGTTCTGATTTTCATTTCCTTGATGATTAATGATGCAGAACATCTTTTTCACATGTTTATTGGCCATTAATATATCTTATTTAAAGAAATGCTCATTCAAGTGTTTTGTTTTGTTTTTTGCTTATTTATGAATCAGTTTTAGGAGTTCTCTATATATCTTGGATATTAATCCTGTATCATATATATGATCTATAAATACATTTTCTCCCAGTCAGCCTTTTCACTCTGTTGATATATTAGTTTAAATTTTTATAAATACCAATTTGTCTATTGTGTTTTTTGTTTTTTGGGTTTTTGTTTTTGTTTTGTTTTGTTTTGTTTTGTTTTGCCATCCATGTCTTTGGTGTCATATCCAAGCTCATGTCCTTTCATTTTAAACTATGAGACTTCCTTTAGGGCTTCTTGCAAGGCAAGTCTAATAATAATAAATTCTCTCAGTTATTGTCTAAGAGGCTTCCCTGATGGCTCAAACAGTAAGGAATCTGCCTGCAATGTGAAAGAACTGGTTTAACCCTTGAGTTGGGAGGATCCCCTGGAGCAGGGCATGGCAACCCACTACAGTATTCTTGCCTAGAGAATCCCCATGGACGGAAGAGCCTGGCAGGCTACAGTCCATGGGGTCACAAAGAGTCAAACACCACTGAGGGACTAAATACACCACATCATTTAACAGAGAATGTCTTAATTTCTTCCTTGTATTTAAAAGACCACAATTTTGCTGGATATATAATTCTTAATTGAGATTTTTTTTTCTTCCTTTACCATCTTGAGTACATTACCTCACTGATTTCTGGTCTCTAAACTTTCTGATAAGAAAGCTACTGATAATCTTTATATATAATGAGTCACTATTCTTTCTCTGCTTTCAAGATTTTCTTTGTCTTTGCTTTAAAATACTTTCTTTATTTAAACTTTTATTATTATTATTTATTATTATTTTTAACTTTACAATATTGTATTGGTTTTGCCATACATCAACATGAATCTGCCATGGGTGTATACATGTTCCCAATCCTGAACCCTCTTCCCACCTCCCTCCCCATACCATCCCTCTGGGTCATCCCAGTAATGTGGGTTCATTTGAGTTCATTCTGCTTGGTGTTCATTGAGCTACTTAGATATTTATGTTCACATCTTTCATCAAAATTGGAAAGATTTTGCCCACTGTCTCTTCATATAATCTCTCTGCCTCTTTCTCTTCCTCTTGTCTTTGTGTCAGTCCCACAATACATATGTTGGTCTGGTATTCTATAAGTCTTTCAGGTTTTGTTCACATTTTTTCAGTCATTTTTCTTTCTGCGTCACAGAAAATAATTTCAAAATTGTTATATCAAGTTCACTGACTCTTCCTCCTGATCAAAATTGCCTTTGAATCCTTCTTGTGCATTTTTATTTTTGTTATTTACATTTTTCAGCCCTATAATTTTGTTTGTTTGTTTCCTTTAGGTTTTCAGTCTATTATGTGGATTTTGCTCATACATCATTTTCACAGCTTTCCTATTTCTTTCTTAGTTATTTGGATATTTTTAAGAAGCTATTTTAAAGTTTTTAATCTAGTAGATCTGTTCTCTTGTCTTCCTCAATGACAGTTTCTATTGGCTTATTTTTTTTCCTATTATTGGTCCATATTTCCTTGGTTTCTGGTGTATGTTTTGTGATTTTTCTTGAAAACTGAACATTTGAAACAAGTATTAACCCTGAAGTCAGACTGTCCTCATTTCCCAGAGTTTGTTGATTTTAATTTAGTTTTGTTCCATTTTTAACTGATGCAGTTTGTCTCTGTACTGAAATAAACATAAGGTTTTCTTAGGTCATTTTTGAGGTTGCGCCCTTCCTTCAGCAGGTATAGTACACATCTAATTTACCTCATATATATAAATTAAATGTCCTAATATTTATTGTCTTACCCCCAAAATAGGAAAATGGGAGGGGGGATAAAGTTAGAAAGGAAGGATACCAGCCCCTACATCCCTTGGAAGTCACTCAGTCAGGGTTTGAAACAGTGAAGGGTGGGGAATGTAATAATGGCTGCCCACTTCTGTGACTGCATCTTCATGATTAGAATTAGCAATCAGTGATAAGAACAGAGATCCTCAATACTTGTAAGAGAGAGCCCTTATTCCACACTCTGCTTCTTGAAAGCTATATGCAAACTTCTCCAGGAATATATGCACAGCTGCCTGCAATTGTACTAGAAGGTGGAGAACATTATCCACTAACAAGCTAAGAGCTGATATTGACTAAAATTAAGTTAAATTTACCACCCCAAATTTCCCCTGAAGTTACAAGCCTTTCAAGAACCCTTGATTTCCAACATAATTATTGCAGGCTGTTCTGCCAATTAGTTGTTGTCTAGATGGGGAAGATAGTTAATGCTTTCCATTCCACTACCATCCCAGACTCCAAATTGTTTGGAATTAAATTCTTAAGTATATCATGGGGAAATAATGATAGATACTTTGTCCTCCCAGGATTAACATAAGGATGAAATGAAGTAATGCATGTAGTACACCAGTTCTTTTCATTCATTTAGTCTTTTCTGACTCTTTGTGACAACAGGGACTGTAGCATGCCAGGCTTCCTTGTCCATCACCAACTCCCAGAGCTTGCTCAAATTCATGTCCATCGAGTCAATGTTGCGATCCAACCATCTCACCCTCTGTTTTCCCCTTCTCCTCCTGCCTTCAATCTTTCCCAGTAGCAGGGTCTTTTCCAATGAGTCAGTTTTTCACATCAGATGGAGATCGTATTGGAGCTTCAGCTTCAGCATCAGTCCTTCAAATGAATATTCAGGACTGATTTCATTTAGGATAGACTGGTCGGATCTCCTTGTGTCCAAGAGATTTTCAAGAGTCTTCTCCAACACCACATTTAAAAAGCATCAGTTCTTCAGTGCTCAGCTTGCTTTATAGTCCAACTCTCACATCCATACATGACTACTGAAGAGACCATAGCTTTGACTAGATAGACCTTTGTCAGCAAAATAATGTATGTTTTTTAATACGCTGTATAGGTTGGCCATAGGCTTTCTTTCAAGGAGCAAGCGTCTTTTAATTTTATGTTTCTGTTCACATCTGCAGTGATTTTGGAGACCAAGAAAATAAAGTCTGTCTTTGTTTACCAGTCTATTTGCCAGGAAGTGATGGGACTGGATGTCATGATCTTCATTATTTGAATATTTAGTTTTAAGCCAGTTTTCACTTTCCTCTTTCACTTTCCTCAAGAGGCTCTTTGTTTTCTGCCATAAGTACATGTAGTATAAAGAAAGTGTAGAATAAAGAGATATATATCTCTATGGTATCATATGGTGAAATATGTATGGAATTGACATGTGTCTATTCTGGAGAGAATCTTTTGGAGCCAGTATGAGGTCCTATTTCTTATTTCTTCTCCCATCATGACCATCAATGTTGTGAAGCCTAAGTCCTAGAGTAAATATTATGTGAAATAGAGTCACTGCCAATCTACAATAGAATTGTCATATGTGCAAGAGGAAAGCCTTTTTTTTTTTTGGTAAATCAAAAAGACTTTGGAGCTTGTATATTATTACAACATAACCTATTCTATTGTTAATGATACAGCTTCTCTTTCAACAACTACTTACAAGTAACATAGAATGTTTGTTACTCTACATCTGCCACAAAAGAAGGGAGCAAAGTGTCCTCATCTATAGTGGCTTCTGAAAATTTCAAATATATGGGATTAGGAAGGACTTCTTTGACTGATTTAATAACATGTTGACCACAGACACACTGTATCTATGAAATATTCCCAGGTAGAATCAATTAACCACTTACAAATTACAAGCTGGATATTTCCCTCTTGTTGAGAAAGAAGCAGGCTAGGCAAATCCAGTTTATGAACGCTCAAACTACTATGGGAAATATCTCAATGTGTGGTAGACCTTAGCAGAATGTTATTTTAAAATTAAATACTTTCCTTATGGTAAACTAAAGAATTTTAGAAACTAAAGTATAACTTTTAAGGTAGCAAGAATAGTTTCAACTTAGAGATGAAACCAGAATATTCTGTAGAAAAATTAAGTGGAAGAGATGTAACAACAGAAGAAAAATACTAATAAATAGCATTTATTGAACATTCAGAATAGCCTGGTTTTGCTTTTCATTATATTATTCAATTATCTCTGGAAGCATAGGAATTAAATATCTTAAAATCTAATTTTGTTGAAGAATTAAAGCTTAAAACAGTTATGGAAATTGTCTAAGTTTACATAACTGGCAAGTAAAAGATGGAAGATATGTGCCCAAGGCTATCTCACTTCAAAGTTAAGATCTTCTTTATTTACTTGCTTCATTTATTGTTTCTATAATGTAGGGCAGTACGTTAGTATGATAATTAATGTATTTCTTAAGAAGGATAAGATAGATTAGTTTATCAAAGCTCTCCTTTAGGAGAAAAGTTTATTATAGTTAATGTAAGGTTTGCATTTTTAAAAGGTACTTTTCTACTGCATATGAGTTAAATAAAAAAGTGACTCCGTCTGGTGTGCAAAGAGGAAGCCCATCATTAAATTCAGTATTTTATGAGAAACCTTATTAAATTTATATCCATTATATAAAAATATTGCTTTAGAATACAGATATAATGGGCTTCCCAGGTTGCACTAGTGGTAAAGAACCTGCCTACCAATGCAGGAGATGTAAGGGATAGGTTGGATCCCTAGGTAGGGAAAATGCCCTGGAAGAGGGCATGGCAACCCACTCCAGTATTCTTGCCTGGAAAATACCACGGACAGAGGAGCCTGGCAGGCTGTGGTCCATAGGTCACAGAGAGTTGAACATGACTTAGCACAAACACACAGTTATAGATAGATGCAGACTTATAGAAAAAATATGTCCTGGTAGTTTATTCTTCTCTATCAAATACACATTCTGTATGGAGGAAAACAATGTGAAATAATCTCTTTCAATGTTGCTATACTCCATTTCAACCACTGTGAATTATTCTGATAATTAAAGTGTGTTAACCTGAAGTCCTTGGAAGAAAAGTTATGACCAACCTAGATAGCATATTCAAAAGCAGAAACATTACTTGCTGACTAAGTTCCATCTAGTCAAGGCTATGGTTTTTCCTGTGGTCCTGTATGGATGTGAGAGTTGGACTGTGAAGAAGGCTGAGTGGTGAAGAATTGATGCTTTTGAACTGTGGTGTTGGAGAAGACTCTTGAGAGTCCTTTGGACTTCAAGGAGATCCAACCAGTCCATTCTGAAGGAGATCAGACCTGGGATTCCTTTGGAAGAAATGATGCTAACGCTGAAACTCCAGTATTTTGGCCACCTCATGCGAAGAGCTGACTCATTGGAAAAGACTCTGATTCTCGGAGGGATTGGGGGCAGGAGGAGAAGGGGACAACAGAGGATTAGATGGTTGGAAGGCATCACTGACTCAATGGACGTGAGTCTGAGTGAACTCTGGGAGTTGGTAATGGACAGAAAGGCCTGGTGTGCTGTGATTCATGGGGTCTCAAAGTTTCGGACACGACTGAGTGACTGAACTGAACTGAACTGAACTTGAAGTCACCTGAATAAAAATATTAAAGTACCTTTTAATTTCTGTCTGTTTTGTTCACTGCTTTAGCTTTAGTACTTTGAATTCTGCCTGACATACGTAATGCATATATATGTGTATGTGTGCATATGTGTATATATATATATACACATATATATGAGTTTATGTTATTAAACAGTTTGTAATATAAAATTCTATTAGAAAAAAAAAGCTTACAAAAAACTGTTGATGGATGGAACAGCTGAAAGCATGCATGAGGCTATTTCATGAGAGACTGTCTTCCCAGGGAATGACAGATAGTTCATTCTTGGAGCAGCTGTTTTAAAAGGTGCGAGAAAAGAGATGGGGCTTAAAACACAGGTAATCAAAGGTTAATCTCTGGAAGAGCTGTGATAATCAGTCATTTATTCCAGTTGTCCCTTTCTGTTTGCATACTGCAATTTACCTCAGAATAAAACAATGTATAAAGAAATGAAAATAAATACCTTGGGAGAACTAAAGAATGGTGAGTGTTGCCATCACAAAATAAAGTACTTTTTTATGTTGTATCAGAGAAAATAAGGCACATCCTTCCCGCTGGTTCCCTAATCTCAGCTAAAAAGTAAGCCTCCTTTACAATGACATCATCTCATGTGGATAGAGGAACCATTTAATTTTTGCATTCATTGGAGAGACATTCTGAGAAAAGGAACTATTATATACCACAGTGAAGGAATAATATTCAAGCTTGCTAGGTAAATCTACCTTTGAATATAAAAGCAATTTAATATATCCAGGTGAAAAGAAACTCAATAATATATAAAGGAAAGTTAAACTGCTCTGGAAGAAGCACAGGAAAATTAAACAAAACAAAAATCTAATTATTACACTTAGAGGAATTTGAAAAATTGTAACACTTGTAATAGAACATAGTGAGCTATGAAAAAGAAAAAAATATATACACAATAGGTATGAAAAAATTAAGTATAATTTAAATATTTTAACTGGGATGAACTAAAGCTAAAGAAAAGAAATTTCTGAGAACACAGATCAAAGAACAGCTTAAAATACATATAATCTCCAATAATTACCATTATACTAATAACATTTCTGGAAAGAAAATAACAGAATAAAAAATGAGGTACAAAAATCTAGAGAAACAACCAAGAATATCTACAAAGCCTAAAAAGAGCCATACATTTTTAGATCTAGACAATATAAAAATCACACCTACACTCACTATGATTAAGATTTTCAAATACTAGAGAGGGAAAAACCTAAAACAAAATCTGGATAGAAGTTATACCCTCAAAAGTTTAGAATTACTCATCTAGGATTTTAGACTGCAGTGAGGGCTTCCCAGGGGGTGCCAGTGGTAAAGAACCCTCCTGCCAGTGCAGCAGAAATGAGACTTGGGTTCAGTCTCTTGTTCAGGAAGATCTGCTGCAGGAGAGTACAGCAACCCAGTCCAGTATTCTTGCCTTGACAATCCCATAGACAGAAGAATCTGGTTGGCTATAGTCCATAGGGTCATAAAGAGTCAGACAGAACTGAAGAAACTTAGCATGCATAATGAGATAAATCCTCATAATTCATAGTAGGAGTCAATTGAGATTGTTGAAAGAAAGAGAAGAATAAGTATATTATTTAGTGTATGAAAAGTAATCATGAGAAAAGAAAATATTAATAGTTGCAAGCACTTGCCTCTGTGATGAGAAGGCAATGGCACCCCACTCCAGTTCTCTTGCTTGGAAACTCCCATGGACGGAGGAGCCTGGTAGGCTGCAGTCCATGGGGTCGCTGAGTCAGACACGACTGAGCGACTTCATTTTCACTTTTCACTTTCATGCATTGGAGAAGGAAATGGCAACCCACTCCAGTGTTCTTGCTTGGAGAATCCCAGGGATGGCGAAGCCCAATGGGCTGCCGTCTGTGGGGTCGCACAGAGTCGGACACGACTGAAGCGACTTAGAAGCAGCAGCAGCAGCAGCAGCAGCAGCCTCTGTGATGGAGCTATAAGTATGAAAGGAAGCTGACTAGTGGTGTTTCTCATTTTAAAACCTGTACTACTCAATTGTTTAAACTGTGATGGGAATGCATTTCTTTGTTTAAAAATATTATTTATATAAAGACCTTTTGATATTGAATAGCTTGAACACACTGAGTTAAGATTTCCCATTTGGAAAATAGATGAAGATAATAACAAAATGTTTAAATGTAGAAGTGACAGGAAGAAACATATTGTTCTTTATAAACCTGTACTATCAATTGTTTAAACTGTGATGGGAATGCATTTCTTTGTTTAAAAATATTATTTATATAAAGACCTTTTGATATTGAATAGCTTGAACACACTGAGTTAAGATTTCCCATTTGGAAAATAGATGAAGATAATAACAAAATGTTTAAATGTAGAAGTGACAGGAAGAAACATATTGTTCTTTATAAAAGCAACTCTGACATGTTCATAAAAATTCACCTGAACTTAATTACTGCTGACTGGATGATAATCGACAGAATAATGTCACTCCATATCTTTGGACAAGGCCAGTAATAAGACCAGTAAACCAAGAGGATAAAAATTGTTTCTATGTCAGTGGCTTCTAATAGGCATAAAATTGGGCTGAAAATGGTTATAACATTAAGGTCAACATTGTAGCCTGTTTAAAAACAAAAGCCCACAAATTCCTAGTTTAAGGACGTTTTAGTAACCCACTGTCCTAAACACAGCCTTATAATTTAAAAGAATCAGTATCTTTAGACAGATTATCCAGCTGTAAAGAGCAATTCACTCAATGCCTTTGAAAAGTTACCACAATCTGAGGTTTTATATTTGGGCAGATCAGAGTTTTATTAAAATTTGTGGGAGATTGTGAAAAAAGCTATGGAAATTAAATCCCAACCGAAATTGCCTTTCAGTTGGCTGAATAAATTTATTATCAATTTTGTCCTTCTATAAGAATGAAAGTTTAATGTAAACAATCACACAGCTTTCATTTTTAGGTGGAAAATATGTAATACACAAATGCCTTGATATATTTCTCCCTCAAAGTATGATAGTGGTTATACATCAATTTTATGTGCTACTATGATTGGGACTATATTATTCCACAATATCTTTGCTTGCAAGACATTTACAATACTTTCTACTATGCATTCTAGGCTGCCTTACTTGTATGGAGAACTACATATTTTGGAGGCTAAAGAAGAAAAAATTCTATATCAACTGAGACAGCATGAAAAAGTAAGAGATGTAAGTAGTTATTTTTTCTCTTTTATTGCATATAAAATTAAAAATACATATGGGTAAACTCAAGTTTATTATTAACA
>SJYC01002914.1:0-18137 GCA_006408675.1 Madoqua kirkii | reverse complement strand
TGTAATAGTAGGTTTTCAAAGGATATCCTGGTGAATGATAGCCCCATGTTAGTTAGTCAGTGGTGACAGAACAAATGTAATTCTTGAATCTTTTAAAATTATTATCAATATATTTTACTCATATAAACTTTATCAAAGATTTTCTTCTGTATTTTTCAAGCAGCATTGTTGTGGAGTAGGATGAAAACAGAAGGAGTTGTTTGAAAACTTCTGTAATGAAATTATTTCATCCATATATGCTCATGTAACTGACAAAATATTTATTTGTGTGTGTATATATATGTATATATTGGTTAAGTGCAAACTATTATGAATTTTCCTTCCAGTTGTAGAAATTATATTTGTAACTATAGCTATCATTAGACACTTACCTGCAATTCTCGAAATCACTAACTGCATTGCCTTTTCTTTCACTAAAGAGATCTACTACTGTAGCTCTCTCAAAGATTATGCAATCAGTAATGAATAAAAAAAAATATGTCCCCAAAACTCCCACTAATTTGAAAATATACATGCACCTCAGTGTTCATCATTTCAGTCATTTAGTCGTGTCCGACTCTTTGCAAGCCCACAGATTCTAGCATGCCAATCTTCCCTGTCCATCATCAACTTCTGGAGCTTACTCAGACTCATGTCCATCAAGTCGGTGATGCCATCCAACCATTTCATCCTATGAAGTGGAGTCTAGGAGGAAAATTTCAGTTTCTTCTTGTGTTTATCAACTATTATTGATAAGAAAAGTTCAAGTCTATAAAGATTTTTATGATTAAACTGGAAACAACAACAAGAACAACAACAACAACAACTTTGACCTGGAAGTCAGAAACTTATTAGGATAGCACTGCCACACTTGACATATATGATAAATGATAATAATGTACCAAGAATTTACCTGAGGGTTCTACACTACATGTGTGATCTCACTGATATCTCACAAATTACTTTTTATCAGGATGTTTTGTTATTAACTTGTTTTACAGGTGAAAAAATCTAGTTTCTTAGAATTAAGCAAATTGTCAGGGGTCATACACTGAGTAGCAGAACTAGAATCTGAACTTGTGTTTGTCCAGTCTAAAAGTCTGCATTCTTAAATAGTGTGTTATACTCCCCACAAGGACATATCACCTTCTATGACCTACTTATTTTATGAAATAGATTCTTGATTTTGGAAAAGCACATTACCTTGGTTCTGATTTTTTTAATTAAAAATTTTATTTTTAAAAAAGTGTATTTTAATGTGTGATACAATAACATACTTCAAACTTGAAATATATAAAAACTTGTAAAATGAAGTTTCTCTCTAATCTGGGTTTCATCTGCTCAGTCTCCTTTTCCCAGAGTCACAGGCAGGAAACCAGGAATATCAGTTTCTTATGTGTTTTTCCAGAGTTCCTTTACATACATATAAGTAAATACAAATATGTATTTTTATTTTTATCCTTTTCTAATGCAAATGGTAGTATAATGTATACATGATGCCCGTACCCTGGGTTGACATGTTTTCTGCACAGAAAAATCAGAAACTAATTCATAGAGGATTTCATGGATATATCAAAGATTTCTGGAATATGTGTTCTTTATATGTACTTATCTACTTAATGATTATCTGGGATAAATAATCTGAGGCTGAACTCCCCCAGCTCCTGAGTAGGCTTCTGAGACTTTCTCCCTTCCCACCAACTTGCTTACATTTCTTGAATAGAGATTAAGTGTAATATTAAACTACCAGGCTCCTCCATCCATGGAATTTTCCAGGCAAGAGTACTGGAGTGGGTTGCCATTTCCTTTTCCAGGCTATCTCCCTTACCTAGGGATCAAACCCGGGCCTCCCACATTGCAGGTAGACACTCTACCATCTGAGCACCTGGGAAGCAGCCTAATATTAAGCTGCAGAAACAGAATTGAAGAGGTAAAACTGCAACAAAGAAAAACAAATAATAACAAATTTCTGGCATTAAATATGAAGAATATTTCTATTTTCTGCAATACAGTGCAGCTGTGGACATAATTTAAAATGCATCCATTCTGATCATGTCAGGATGAATTTTATGAAAGTAGGCCATCATCATTCCCAGTTCTGTTGCCTGCTCCCAATCTGTGCTGCTGTAGAAGACTTTAATGTGGAGGGCCCCTTCTCACCAAGATGCTCAGGTGCCCTCCCAGTTACGTGCCTTGAGGCAAAGACCTAGAGTAAGTTGTAGAAATCAGTACAGATTAGGAAGAGGGTAATCCATTTGCAGTATAAAGTGTGGGTTCTAATCTTAGCTCTGCCTCCTATTAAATAGGTAATCTTGTCAATTCATATAATTTTATAAAGTTTTATAGGCACCAATATTTTTACTTGTGAATAAGGCTGATCATTTCCATCCTCCCTTCTCTGGTAGGTAGTGATTAGTGCCAAATATGAAGTGTTAAATTACTAGAGCTAATCAATGAATATAGTAAAGTTGCAGGATATAAAATCAACACACAGAAATCCCTTGCATTCCTATACACTAATAATGAGAAAATATAAAGAGAAATTAAGGAAACAATTCGATTCACCATTACAACAAAAAGAATAAAATACTTAGGAATATATCTACCTAAAGAAACTAAAGACCTATATATAGAAAACTATAAAACATTGGTGAAAAAGTAAATTTTACAGATTAATTTTAGTAGTGAAATTCCAGATGTTGTCAAGTTAGATTATAGTTATTATAGTAAGTTGATTCTGAAATGTGTGGATTTCAGTTATTAGTATAGGCTATAGGAATATACTTGATTCAGCCTCTGTATCGGTTGTCGGCTCATGGTAGCTCTTTTCAGCTTTTACCGAAGTGTACCTGCATAGGCAGTGTCTCAGACAATACTATGAATTAATTAGTATGCTTTCAGAGCTTCTGAAGACTTTGGTAACCTATATGATTGTATTGTATATTTCTTCTGGCATTATGAGGATGAAATAGACATTAGAAAAAAAAATAGTATTTTCTAATTTTCTCAATATTGTTAAGGATGTGGAAATTAAGGTAAGGCCTGGTAGAGTTATGGAATGAAATTACTTTGGTGAAGTATGCAGTTATCCCCTAAGGTGTATGGAAGTTTTGACATATACTTTCAGTGTCAGGTGAAACTGGAAGAAAAGTATACTAACAATAATAGCCAATGGAAAAGGCTATAAAACTAAGAAGTAATATTTCAGGTGTTAGACATGGGGGTGAACCTTGCTAACCACTCTACTCCTGGGATCCTACCTCATTCCTGTTTATTTCTGAATAGCAATTCTTACCCATCCTCTAGATTTGCTAATAACTTATAACTCCTATGGCTCCAGTTATTCATTAGAACTAGTCATACACCACTCAAACACAGCATACCAAGTTGGCAATACCTTTTTTAGCCTTAATGTTATTTTGAAAAATTGAGATGAATGCAAAACTTATAGTTATTATAGTAAGTTGATTCTGAAATGTGTGGATTTCAGTTATTAGTATAGCTATAGGAATATACTTGATTCAGCCTCTGTATCGGTTGTCGGCTCATGGTAGCTCTTTTCAGCTTTTACCGAAGTGTACCTGCATAGGCAGTGTCTCAGACAATACTATGAATTAATTAGTATGCTTTCAGAGCTTCTGAAGACTTTGGTAACCTATATGATTGTATTGTATATTTCTTCTGGCATTATGAGGATGAAATAGACATTAGAAAAAAAAATAGTATTTTCTAATTTTCTCAATATTGTTAAGGATGTGGAAATTAAGGTAAGGCCTGGTAGAGTTATGGAATGAAATTACTTTGGTGAAGTATGCAGTTATCCCCTAAGGTGTATGGAAGTTTTGACATATACTTTCAGTGTCAGGTGAAACTGGAAGAAAAGTATACTAACAATAATAGCCAATGGAAAAGGCTATAAAACTAAGAAGTAATATTTCAGGTGTTAGACATGGGGGTGAACCTTGCTAACCACTCTACTCCTGGGATCCTACCTCATTCCTGTTTATTTCTGAATAGCAATTCTTACCCATCCTCTAGATTTGCTAATAACTTATAACTCCTATGGCTCCAGTTATTCATTAGAACTAGTCATACACCACTCAAACACAGCATACCAAGTTGGCAATACCTTTTTTAGCCTTAATGTTATTTTGAAAAATTGAGATGAATGCAAAACTTTTGAACATTTACTTTAAGAAAATGCTATACAGTATACTGAACATATGGAAGGGTAGTTTCTAATTAAATGCTATAATTTCCTTTCAAGAAATATGTTATGAATCAATTATACAGAAGTGAACTTTAGATTAGAATGGTAATTACATTGCTCAGACCATCTGAGATGACTGTTAGGATGTGCAGTGAAATTTGTACATGCCATAAAGATGATTATCCTGCATCTAAGCTCTAGGAAGTTTGGACTATAGATGCTCTGTTTGATATTAAGAAATTTTGCATTGACAGAAGGTAGGTTAAATGATAGGATACTGAAAGAGGAACGGTGAGGAACAGGGAGGCCTGACGTGCTGTGATTCATGGGGTTGCAAAGAGTCGGACACGACTGAGCGACTGAACTGAACTGAACTGAACTGAGGCTAGGATTAAAGGATCTCAAATGTTTAAGCATGTAGAGGATTGACTTGTGAAAGATTATAGAAAAATTAATACTGTTACCATTCAGAGATTTCATTTGGATAAGTAGAAGTTAAAACCATATTTGATAGCTATTTAACATGTAGGGAACTATGTAATTTATAATACATAATTTATAAATAACTAAACCACTGAAAGGTTTAGTCATATTTAAGAATGAAATATAATTCTGTACCATCAGAAGATGGGACTTTGCACCTCTGCTTATGTCCTCATAACCATTATTTTTCTCCTATATGGGACTGAAGAAAAAAAAAACTAATAAAAACTTACTAAATATAATTGAAGTGTAATTGAGAGCTGGAGTAGAAACATAGGCAATAAATGTAGGATAAAAGACCTAAGAATATTTTTTACAAAAGATCAAGAGAGATAAATATAGGCATTGATAGAGAAATATGGAAGAAAGAGTTGTGGTACACTATGGAAATGAACAATATTTGGAAGAATTGTCAGAACTTAGAGAACAACCATAGGTTTAACTTTAAAATTTTGAGCATGTAGAATTGTTGACAAAGCACTAGAAAAGCCCAAGCCTATTAAAATGGCAACTGCACTCATTTCACTTGTTAGCAAAGCAATGCTCAAAATTCTCCAAGCTAGGCTTCAACAGTATGTAAACAGAGAACTTCCAGATGTTCAAGCTGGATTTAGAAAAGGCAGAGGAACCAAGATCAAATTGCCAGCATCCACTGCATCACAGTTACAGCAAGAGAATTCCAGAAAAATAAACATTGACTTCTGCTTCACTGACTACGCTAAATCCTTTGAATATGTGAATCGCCATGAACTGTGGAATATTCTTAAAAGATGAGAACACCAGAACACCTTACTGGCCTCCTGAGAAATCTGCAGGCGGAACAAGAAGCAACAGTTAGAACCAGATATGGAACAACAAATAGACTGTTCCAAATTAGAAAAGAAGTACAAAAAGTCTGTAGATTGTCACTATATTTATTTAACTTATATGCAGAACACATCATATGAAATGCTGGGCTGGATGAAGCACAAGGTGGAATCAAGACTTCCGGGAGAAATACCAATAACCTCAGATATGCAAATGACATCAGCCTTATGTCAGAAAGAAAAGAACTAAAGAGCCTCTTGATGCAAGTGAAAGATGAGAGTGAAAAGGCTGGGTTAAAATTCAGCATTAAAAAAAAACTAAGATCATGGCATCCAGTCGCATCACTTCCTGACAAATAGATGGGGAAACAATGGAAACAGTGACGGGCTTTATTTTGGTGAGCTCCAAAATCACTGCAGATGGTGACTGCGGCCATGAAATTAAAAGATGCTTGCTCCTTGGAAGAAAAGTTATGACAAACCTAGACATAATATTAAAAAACAGAAACATTACATGGCCAACAAAGGTCCATCTAGTCATTCACTGGCTTTTCCAGCAGTCATGTATGCATGTAAGAGTAGGACTTTAAAGAAAACTGAGCGCCAAAGAAGAACTGAACTGTGAATTTGAACTCTAGTGTTGGAGAAGACTCTTGAGAGTCCTTTGGACTGCAAGATAATCAAACCAGTCCATCCTAAAGGAAAACAACCATGAATATTCATTGGAAGGACTGATGCTGAAGCTGGAACTCCAATATTTTGGCCACCTGATGTGAAGAACTGACTCATTTGAAAAGACCCTGGTGTTGGGAAAGATTGAAGGCGGGAGAGGAAGAGGATGACAGGATGAGATGGTTGGATGGCATCACTGACTTAATGGACTTGAGTTTGAGTAGGCTCCGGGAGTTGCTGATGGACAGAGAAGGCTGGCGTGCTGGAGTCTATGGGGTTGCAAAGTCAGACATCATTGAGCCACTGAACTGAACTGAACTGAACTGAGTCAGAGTTGAACAATTGTGTATAATATTAATAAGCAGACATTAAAAGTTTAGTTTTCACATTTGATGTCATTAAAATACAAACACCATTTTTCAGTTTTCAAATAGTCTTTTTAGGTAAAGGGGAGATTTTCTATAGTATTAGATAATATCACATTTATAGTTTCTCACACTTTTGAATATTCTTACTCAAAACTTAGTGGCAGCCAATTTTTTGAAAATAGTGATTCATTTACAAAACTAAATGTAGCTTGTCACTTTTGAGTTGAAAAATGATAAAGATAATTGAAATAAAATAAAATGGATAAAATATATTTAAAAAACAAAGATTTCACTCAATACAGTTAGTGTATATACAGATGAATGGACAAAAAATTTGTGGTACATATATACAATGGAAAGTGTGTGTGTATTGCTCAGTTGTATCCAACTCTTTGCAACTACATGGACAGTAGCTTGCTAGACTCCTCTGTTTATGGAATTTTCCAGGAAAGAATACTGTAGTGGGTTGCCATTTCTTTCTTCAGGGGATCTTCCCCATCCAGGGAATGAACCAGAGCTCCTGTATTGCAGGCAGATTCTTTACCATCTGAGTCACCAGGAAAGCCCTAATGGAAAGTATTCAGCCATAAAATGGAATGAATATTAGTCAGTTGAACTGAGGTGGACTAAACTGGAGGCTGTTATACAGAGTGAAGTAAATCACAAAGAGAAAAATAAATATTGTATATTAGCACATATATATGGAGTCTAGAAAAATGGTACTAATGAATCTATTTGTAGGGCAGGAACAGAGGCACAGATACAGAGAATGGACATGGGCACAGTGGGGAAGGAAAGGGTGCGAGAAATTAAGAGATCGAAATGTATACATTACTATGTATAAAATAAACAGCTAGAAGGAAGTTGCTGTATAACAAAGGAAGCTCTGCCTGGTGTTCTGTGATGACCTAGAGGGCTGAGATTGGGTGAGGGGAGGGAAGGCTTAAAAGGGAGCGAATATATGTATACTTATGGCTGATAAATGTTGTATGGTAGAAACCAACATGACATTGTAAAGCAATGATCCTCCAATTAAAAATAAGGAAAATTATTTTAAATTATTAATAAATAAATGTGTATGTGCAAATGTGCTCAGTCATTTTTGACTCTTTGCAACCCCATGGACTCTAGATCACCAGGCTCCTCTGTCCATGGGATTCTCCAGGCAAAAATAGTGGAGTGAGTTGCCATTTCCTATCCTGTGAGTTTTTTCCAACCCAGAAATTGAACCTATGTCTCTTTTGTCTCCTGCATTGGCAGGAGGATTCTTTACCATTGATGCCACCTGGAAGCCCAAGAAATAAATAAACTTTAACTGGGTGAAGGTCAATTTAAAATCTGTGTTAACTGAACAAAAAATTCCTAAATCCTTAAAACTAGTGACTGCTAATCTAGAGAGCAAAGAGGGATTTTGCTGAAGTGATTACAATAAGAATGTTGCAATGGAGGATTATCCCAAATTATCTAGTGGACCCTACATATAACCACAAATGTACTAAGAGGGAGGCAAAGGAAGAGCTGACCAAAAGACAGAATGCATGCTAGACCTAAGATGGAGAGAAATTTTAAGATGTTACTCTGTTGACTGAAGATGAGTCAAGAACCTAAAAGCTTCCCTAAGGGCTGGGAAAGGAAGCACTTCTGATCTCTGGAGAGAGGTCGGTCATCCTGACACCTGGCTTTTAGCCCAGCAGAACTGATTTCTATCTTCTGGACTCCAGAGATGCAAGAGAATATATTTGTGTGTTGTTGTTGTTTTAAAGTCACCAAATTTATAAAGAAATTGGTACAATAGCAATAGGAAATTCATAAAAATCCTTGAATATAATTGACTCTAAAAGTCAAAGTGTTCTTAAGTTTAAAAAAAAAAAATAGGTCTCCCAGAGGGCCATTCTAAGTGATCTATAATTTATAAAACTCTCTCTTTTACACATTTCACTTTGTAATCTCAGTTGCTAAAGTATCAGTGTTTTTTGAGAGTATAATATGTTTTATTAACGTATTCCATAGAATTACTCAGCCTTGGAACAGTTTGGTAAAGGACTAAGTCAGAAGCAACATTATCTTTAGCAATTAGCAATTGACTACTGAGTATTTGTTGAGCATATAATATGTGCATAGCACGATCATAGAAAACCACAAAATAAATAGAAAACTATATAATCTAATTTGAAGGAGCAATTAATGGTTGTTTAATCCATTTCTATGGTCACCTAGAACATGTAAACCTAGTGTAGCCTTATTTCTATATGTTCATTAATAGGAAACTCCTTACTTCACAGCATATTTTATTGTTTGTGGCCTCTAATTAATAATAAAAATGTATTTGTGAAGCCATATTTTCCTTCAGACACTTTTCAGAGTTTAATTCCTGTCTTGTTTTATAGAATTTGCAAAAACCTACTATCTTCTAGGTTTATACCATTAAGTATCTGGAAGAGGACTGTGTACATAAAATTAATTATTCAGTTCAGTTCAGTTCAGTTCAGTCACCCCATCGTATCTGACTCTTTGCAACCCCATGAATCGCAGCACGCCAGGCCTCCATGTCCATCACCAACTCCTGGAGTTTCCCAAAATCATCTCCAGTGAATCAGTGATGCCAGCCAGCCATTTCATCCTCTGTTGTCCCCTTCTCCTCCTGCCCCCAATGCCTCCTAGCATCAGAGTCTTTTCCAATGAGTCAACTCTTTGCATGAGGTGGCCAAAGTACTGGAGTTTCAGCTTTGGCATCATTCTTTCCAAAGAAATCCCAGGGCTGATCTTCAGAATGGATTGGTTGGATGTCCTTGCAGTCCAACGGACTCTCAAGAGTCTTCTCCAACACCACAGTTCAAAAGCATCAGTTCTTTGGCACTCAGCCTTCTTCACAGTCCAACTCTCACATCCATACATTACACTGGAAATAACATAGCCTTGACTAGATGGACCTTTATTGGCAAAGTAGTATCTCTGCTTTTGAATATGCTATCTAGGTTGGTCATAACTTTCCTTCCAAGGAGTAAGTGTCTTTTAATTTCATGGCTGCAATCACCATCTGCAGTGATTTTGCAGCCCCCCAAAATAAAATCTGACACTTTTCCCACTGTTTCCGCATCTATTTGCCATGAAGTGATGGGACTAGATGCCATGATCTTAGATTTCAGCAGTCTTGATTCCAGCTTGTGCTTCTTCCAGCCAAGTGTTTCTCAGATGTACTCTGCATATGAGTTAAATAAGCAGAATTACAATATACAGCCTTGATGTCCTCCTTTTCCTATTTGGAACAAATTTGTTGGCCCATGTCCAGTTCTAACTGTTATTTCCTGATCTGCACATATTAGGATAAATTTCTAGATCATTTAACTTCTCCTTTTCATAACATCTTTTCCAGATCCATCACTATTTCCACTATTATGAAAGCAACAGTGACAAGGAAAGGGCTCCTGATCTTGTACTATACCGTTTCCATCTATTCTCCTGATAGAAATTAGACCACAATTTTAAGGAAGTATATTGTTCAATATGAAATAATAAATATTAGAGTGACATTTGTGAAAGCAAAACTACTAGTTAACTCTTCTGTTACAATTAAAGCCCTTTATGTGGAACAAAAATGCAAATTTCTTTTCATGGCAAGGACTTTAAGCATCTCTTACCCCTTACCTTCTTAATTGTATTCCCTGGCACTTCCTGCCAACCATTGTCTCAGCATTGCTAAATGACCTACAGTCTGCCAGTATATCATGTTCTATTACACGAATATATGAGTCATACTTTTACCTGTGCTTGAAACAAATGTTCTCTATTGAATAATTCTTCTATCAAGGTTCATGAAAGGAACAACTCCTCTGTGAAACTTTTTCTGATCCCTCCAGGAGGAGGAAAGGCCTTGTTTCTTAGACCCATGGGTATATCTCTGATAACACACATGACTTGTGTATATGTTTTAATCCTTTCTTAGACTGTGAACTTCTTGAAGGTAAAAACCATTCTTTTCTTTTTTACAGATACCCCTATGGCCTGGTATATTATGCATGTTCAACAAAAAAATCTTTTATCACTTTCTCAAAATATTAGAGTTGAAGCTGTAGTTCTCTGATAATAATTTCTACCTGCCATGATTACAATTTAAGGCAATACATCTTAAATTTAAGACAAGGAATGAGTACAATTTACACAAGTGATTGATTACCTACAGTAAGACTCACTTGTTTAATATCATAAAAGCAAAGATACCAGATACAAGTTATTTGGCCAACCCTGGACTACATGGCTATAGGTTTTATCTCTTCTGACTCAGAAGACCTGGTTTCTTCATTTGAATTTGTTGCCCTCTTAATATCTGAAATTTCTGGTTTATTTTTTTCCTTTCATAGTCTTCTGGCTCCAGTTCCTTTACTTATTATTATTATTTTTTACTTTCCTTTCTATTGCCTCAATCTGCCTGGTGTTGAAATCTCTTTTTATTATTCTGACTATCTTGATGTTGTCACACTCAAGCATACTGTATTTTGTTGAATTATTCATATTGTGTTGAATTGTTCAGCTTTTAAATTCATTTCAAGAATATTTACTGCATGCTGCTTAGTATCTCATATCCCTGGAGAAGGAAATGACAACTCATTCCAGTATTCTTGCCTGAGAAATCCCATGGACAGAGGAGACTGGTGGGCTATAGTCTGTAGGGTCACAAAGAATTTGACGTGATGGCTCAGATGGTAAAGCATCTGTCTACAGTGTGGGAGATCTGGGTTCAAGCCCTGGGTTGGGAAGATCCCCTGGAGAAGGAAGTGGCAATCCACTCCAGTACTGTTGCCTGGAAAATCTCATGAACAGAGGAGCCTGGTACGCTGTAGTCTGTGGGTCACAAAGAGTTGGACACAACTGAGTGACTTCACTTCACTTCAATGATGAAACAAAACAATGACCAGACATAGAAGTAGCAACAAGCATAGTAAACATATTTAATGAGCAAGGATAGATTAACCAGGAAATAGACAGATGAGGCAAAAATATCTTTCAAGAATAAAAGTACTAATGAAGTCATGTAGGCAGGCCAGACTCCGAATATGTAAGAAATATTACAGTTAGATCCATAAGCATGTGAAAAATTATCAAGAATAGCCATAAGAATCATCATAGCATAATGCTAGAATGGCTGCAAGGTGGTTGGTTTGGGGCCTCTAAGTATTGGGTATTACTTGACAAAAAGTAGAGAATCTATTGACTAAGTCTTTGATCTTCCATATTTTGTATATAAATAAATAGTTTCAGCATTGATTGGTAGCTTATTAAAAAATGCAAATGTTTGGACCTCACCCTGGAACTGAATCACAACAGATATTTTAACAAGATCCCTAGACGAGTTCCGCGAATGACTGTGCTAAGGTATTTCTGACAGGCAAATTCTAATATGTAAAACTTTCTAGATAACTGAGTATCTAATTTGGAATATGTTTTAAGACTTAAAAAGGAGTTTTGTCCTGCAGTCCTTCTCAGTTAGAAATCGAATTCCTAGTTCATAGGAGAAAAAGTGAAAGAATAAAAAGCAAGGAATACAATAGCTAACAAAACTCTTGCTTCCGTGAAGACTATAGTCAACAGGGAAAAGGTCCTAATTAAGTAAACACAGAAGAGTTTGCAATGCTATGTTGAGTGAAGAACCCAGAATATTTCTGGAGCTCATATCAGTGGCCACCTAGTGTTCTCCATTCTATCTAAATGCTGTGGCCAGACATGCATTGCAAATTTAGTTCAGTTCAGTTCAGTCACTCACTTGTGTCTGACTATTACAACTCCATGGACTGCAGCACATCAGGCTTCCCTGACCATCACTAACTCCCAGAGTTTACTCAAACTCATGTCCATTGCGTCGGTGATGCCATCCAACCATCTCATGTTCTGTCATCCCCTTCTCGTCCTGCCTTCAATCATTTCCAGCATCAGGGTCTTCTTGAATGAGTTAGTTGTATGCATCAGATGGCCAAAGTATTGGAGTTTCAGCTTCAGTATCAGTCCTTCCAATCAATATTTAGGACTGATTTCCTGTAGGATGGACTGGTTGGATCTCCTTGCTGTCCAAGGGACTCTCAAGAGTCTTCTCCAACACTACAGTTCAAAAGCATCAATTCTTCAGTGCTCAGCTTTCTTTATACTCCATACATGACTACAGGAAAAGCCAGAGCTTTGACTAGATGGACCTTTGTTGGCAAAGTAATGTCTCTACTTTTTAATATGCTGTCTAAGTTGGTCATAACTTTTCTTCCAAGGAGGAAATGTCTTTTAATTTCATGGCTGCAGTCACCATCTGCAGTGATTTTGGAGCCCCCCAAAATAAAGCCTGTCACTGTTTTCATTGTTTCCCTATCTATTTGCCATGAAGTGATGGGATCAGACACCATGATCTTAGTTTTCTGAATGTTGAGTTTTAAACTAGCTTTTTCATTCTCCTCTTTCACTTTTATCAACAGGCTCTTTAATTCCTCTTCACTTTTTGCCATAAGGGTGATGTCATCTGCATATCTGAGGTTATTGATATTTCTCATGGCAGTCTTGATTCCAGCTTGTGCTTCATCCAGCCCAGCATTTCTCATAATGTACTCTGTTTATAAGTTAAATAAGCAGGGTGACAATGTAGAGCCCTAATGTACTTCTTTCCCAATTTGGAACCAGTCAGTTGTTTCATGCCCAGTTCCAACTGTTGCTTCCTGACCTGCATACAGATTTCTCAAAAGGAAGGTTAGGTGGTCTGGTATTCCCATCAGTATTAATGGTAATATTGTCATTAGCTTCTCTTTTTTTGTTCTGCATTTGTGGTAAATATTTCCAGGTGATTAAAGAGTCTTTTCAAAGAGCATGGGCCTCCTGCCATTAAATCCTCTTACCACCAAGTATGAGTTATAAGGAATTGGCAAAACACTTAGTCATTCCACCTGAGATTCAATTCTTATAATAATAACTATGCTGGGTTTCTATAAAGATTAAATAAATTAATCTTTTAGAAGAATTTAGTAAAGCAATGTTTAATGCAACCACTCAAAAATGTAAGCTATTGCATTTTTAGTGTTAAGATAGAATCATAGTATATAATATTAATAATAATGATAGATATACCTTATCTCCTATATTCTAGGGGCCATACCTGTCAAAGATGTCTAATAAATTAAATAATTAATCATGTGCCATGTATATAATTCATAATCAGCTATAGAAATCAAACTCTTTTTTAGGGTCCTTGGACATACTAGGGTCATGATATTGTGTCTCTGAGATCAGTTTATTACATATGAAATATAGCAATTACCATCTTTTTTATAAACTTGCTTAAGCATTAACTAAGATATTGTATGTAAGCACAGAGCAATGTATATGGGAAACATGCACATGCCTAGATGCTATCATCAATTATCATCATAATCATTGTCATTTCTCTTCTCTGGCAGTCTGGCTCCTTGCATTATTTCATTTAAAGAATTTCTTTTATGGGACCTCCCAATAACCCAATAAAGTGGCCCATTTTCAGTCAATAGCAGTGATCTACTTTTTTAAAAAATCACTTATAACTGGTTTTAACTTTCAGTTTATTTTTACTTCTTTTCTGACTCATCATCCTCCTTCATCTCTTATGTAATCATTTTCTATAATTTTCAATTTTTTACCTCAAAAATACCACCTATTTCTGAGGTATTAATATTTATTATATATTACTCACATGTCTAGACTAGATCTATATCCTAAGGACTGTAAGCATTTCCAAATCCATATGAGAAAATTTCCTCCTGCACATCCCGTAAGTACTTTACACTAAATATACCTTATTTTAATAACACACACTCTCCTTGGAATATTTTTTACTTTTTCAATACCACCATTATCTCAATGCACAGAGCTTTTCAACATAATTTAATCATTTGATCAATCCTGTTAACTATTCTTTAAAATTAACTTCCATATATATCCATTTTCCTCCAGTCTAACTAACAGAAAATAGAGGATTACCGCCAGTCAGACAATGGGAGATGGAGGGAACAGCATGATTCTCAAGACTTCTCACAATACATCACTGTAGTTGAGGATCACATTCTCCAAGGGAGAACTGCCTACAGATGAAAGGAAGAGGTGTATTGAAGCAATAATTGCATATTATAGCAGATAAAACTATGAATCTAAAATAAAATATACATCACTTTAAATCCTAACTCCATTCCCCTCACTGCTTAAATATGTGGTATCATTAGAAAGTTACTAATCTTTCTGATTGGAAATTGAGAATTCTAATAATGCTTATCTCACGTGGGTTTTGTACGTATTAAAATAATAAAGAGTTTATTGCATAACATACATTCAATAAATGATAGCTATTATGATTACTTCCACACATTTTTATTAATTGTTTAAATAATCATAAGTAGTGTTTACACTTTTAACCTCTATTTTAATTCCCACCCACACCGTGATTAGAAGAGAGGCTTGGCTGCCCTGTTTCTGTGGGTATCAAGAATGGTGTTCTAACTCTGATTTACTTTTTGATCCAAAAAAATTTCCAAGACTACCAGGTGAAACTCCTTAATGACTCTTTTCACAGATACCTATTCTGATTTCCAGGCATGTAAGGAGAATATCACCTTCCTAAAACTGTTAAGGCACGCACAGTTCAGTTATAAAAACCTTCTGCATAATTTCACCAGTAAATGAGACTTTGAACTGAGTGTTGGTGAAGTGGAAGCATAAATGTCAGTTTTACTTCAACAGTTAAAGCTTAATGACACCTCTGAAAGTAAACAGTGTGTGACAGAAGGGCAAGTTTATTTTCCTGAAGGCAGACAGTTGATAAATATAAAATGCTTTTTGCAAGTCTAATGATTTTTCAACTCACAAAAATCCACGTGCTATAAAGACTTGTCAAACACATGACTGAGTCACTTTTTTCAAAATTCCGGAACCATATAAAGCATCATCTAAGGCATCTGGGTTCTAGAATCATCTGGGTTCATACCTTGATGTCAATTGTGTATAGAAAAAAACTACCCAACTATGGTTTGAACACAGCTTTTGTACACTTGGCAAAAAGGTGTCCCACTTGAACTAGTTATTTTTCAGACTAGTGGCAATTTTTTGCATCGATTTTCTTAATTTTTATTTTATATTAGAGTATCATTGCAGACTAATAACAATCTTAAACTAACCTACAGATTATAATGAACAGAAAATAGAAACAAAAATAGCCCATTTGTTCTAAAAGTATAAATGACTAAAAATTAATTTATTTAAAGCTATCATTATTCATAGTATAAAACATAGCCAATAAATTGGCATATTGAAATACAGTGACAGGAAGTAATCTATTTAGAATAGCAATATTCTTATTTTTAAATTAATTTAGTAAAATATAGCATATGGATAAAATAAGCAAGAAGTCTATAATGAAATTTTTATTTCATTTATTTTGGGAAAAATTTAATAAAATGGATATATGATTTCACAGAGTTTAAAAACTATAATTAGGTGATTTAATATTAAAATATTTCTTGTGTCTATGCTGAATACTTTATGGAGGTAAACAACATACAATTTTGTCTTTGGGAAATTTTAGCTTATTTGCAACATCAGATACATATATTCACAAATTAATAAAAGGAGAAGTAAATAATATTTGGTAATAATTCTATAATACCTGAGTAATGAAAAATAAATGCTTCATGAAAGGTAAAAGTGAGCATTATTATTAATACATTCAAGATTTCAGAGAGGGAATTTGTGTCTTTTCCTTGGCAGACAGAGCCCAAGTTGTGAATTAAATGAGATAAAAATTTTGGATAAATGGATAAATGTCAAATTGCAGAATAATATGTGGGATGCATATATGACTGTTTTGCTCTTACTGCCTGTAGAATTCCAGTTCCTTTAGAATTTTTCTAGATCCTTATTGAAACTCTGGGTTTATCTATTCTGGAGTATTCATTGGATTCATGTGGGGCACATATCATGGGGTCATAGAAAACAAGCTGGCCAGTAATACAATTTTCAATCAGCCCTCTCTGTCCTTCAGGAATAAGTAAATGTATGTGCTCCTCATGAGTGGAGTCATCTTTCCACCGCCCTTCTGTTAGTCACACACACTTCCAATGAGTCAAGGGATTTGTCTTCCGTGTCAGATCCTAAAGCCAGTGCATCCAATATGTGACTCAAACCACTGACTCACCAAAGAGGGTCTCCATCCATGTAATCTCCCTTTTCCTCTGAATCCCTTCACAGGGGCACAGGTCCTGAGCAGATCACTTCTCTTATCTTCGAACAGAATTCCACATAGATCTTTCTTACAGCTTTCATTACACAGGAATATTTCTGCCAGTTTCCAGTTGTTGTCAGTGACAGTTGTTCATATGTATAATCTATTTTTGATGTGTTGGTGGAATGAGGTGTGTTCCTATTTTCCTACTCTACCATCTTGATCTCCCTTCTTTTTTATAGCTTTTTTGAAGAGGATTTTCAGAGTCCTTTATCTTAAAATTTTATTGACCTTAAGTGAAGTGAAGTCGCTCAGTGGTATCCAACTCTTTGTGACCCTATGAACTGTAGCCTGCCAAGATCCTCCATCCATGGGATTTTTCCAGACAAGTGGGTTGCCATTTCCTTCTCCAGGAGCTTACAGGATTTTTTTTTTTAATGCAGAATTTTATCTTACCTCTTACTTGGCTTTGGTTAGATACCAGCCTTATGGTTGAAAATAACTTTCTCCATACCAATTTATTTTAAACATATTTAATAATGTTTTTTTCTTAAGAAATTTGCCAGGATTTTTTTAAATTTAATTTATTTTAATTGGAGGCTAATTAAATTGCAATATTGTATTGTTTCTACCTTCTTAAGTAAACAAAAACCTCTCTTTTTGCTAGATACAGTGGCCTATTCTTAGTTTTCATCTTTCTTAATCTATCACCAGCATTTGATAGTCAATCCCTCTTTATCCTCCTTAAAAAACTTTTATTATTTGTCTTCCAGTCCACCAAGCTCTCCTATTTTTCATTTAACAAACTGTCTTCTCCTTCTGCAGTTTCTGAAATAAGTCTTCTTCATATGGCATTTTAATCATGAGCTTTGATCTATGAATCTCTTCATTTTTCAATTTACACTTATTCGTTTGGGGATCTTAACTAGTTCTATGATTTAAATATTATAAAAGCATTTTATACTTAATTTGTTCTAAACTAAGAATCCTAAACTCCCCTCTCCATATTTCTTATTATTTCAGTTTCCTCATGGTAAATGTATTATTTCAGCTTTTTGGACAAAATCTTTGGAGTCTTGATGGCTTTAATAGGTGTAAACTGAAAGAAGAGAAAACAAATAAATTATCAAGTGATTTTTTTGTTCCATCTAGACTCTGGTGAGATCTAATGTTTAATTCTTATCCTACAAGAGAATTCTTTCTTATGCTTGTGATGTTTCATCCAGTATTAATGTCCCTCATTCTGGAGAATGCCATTTAAACTACTGAGCTTCCTATTCCCACATCTCCTAATAACAATTTCCCTCCTATTTAGGCAACATGTCTCAATGTAGAGTACAACATAAATAATATTTTCAGATAATTACAAGTGCATTTCAATCTGCTTAACTGAGATAATAACCATGTCA
>SJYC01002910.1:0-12775 GCA_006408675.1 Madoqua kirkii | reverse complement strand
AGCGCTGACTCACTGGAAAAGACCTTGATGCTGGGAAAGATCAAACACAAAAGGAGAAGAGAGTAGCAGGGGAGGAGAAGAGAGTGGCAGAGGATGAGATGGTTAGACAGCATCACCCATTCAATGGACGTGAATCTGAGCAAATTCCAGGAAATAAGGAAGAACTGGGAAGCCCCGCACGCTGCAGTCCATGGGGTCACAAATAGTGGGACACAGCTTAGCAACTGAGTAACAGCACCAGAAACAGGTGACTATACTGTGATCACATGGACTCGCATAACAAACTTACCGTCTTAGTATCTGTCACCTCATCTCATCAGCAAAGTCCCTTTTGCTGCATAAGGTTAACATATCCACAGTATTCTGCCTGTTACAATTCCCTTCAATTATTTTCATCCTCATAAATTTAAGACTAAAATTTGGTTTAGCTTTTGGGATCTTTGGGCTTCACTCATAGCTCAGTTGGTAAAGAATCTGCCTGCAATGCAGGAGACCCTGGTTCGATTCCTGGGTCTGGAAGATCCACTGGAGAAGGGATAGGTTACCCACTCCAGCATTCTTGGGCTTCCTTTGTGGCTCAGCTGGTAAATAATCCACCTGCAATGTGGGATACCTGGATTTGATCCCTGGGTTGGGAAGACCCCTTGGAGAAGGGAAAGACTACCCACTCCAGTATTCTGGCCTGGAGTGGATTGTATAGTCCATGGGGTTGCATAGAGTTGGACACGACTGAGCGACTTTCACTACTGGGATCTTTACTCCACGGAAATCAATATCTGGCAATGACTTCTTCAAATATCCAAATAATTGGAAAATGTACTTCCCAATATAGTGCCATCTAAGCTGTTTCCTGACTCTCCCTGGGACTCCAGGGTGCCAATGCCCAGCTGAGGGTGCACTGTGGGCCCTCTGCTGTGTCCCCAGGAGGAGTCCAGCTGCTCCACTCCTATGTGGTCCTTACAGTGTTGTGCTAGTGTCTGCTGTGCAACAAAGTGAGTCAACTACACGCACATGTGACGTCCATGCCTCCCTCCCACCCCGTCTCATATCCCCTCCTCTAGGTCACCAGAGAGCACCAAGTGAGCTCCTTGTTTTATACAAAAGAGGGAATGTTCAGATTGGCAGGAGGAGGAAGGCAAGTGAACTTGAAGAAGAGCAGCTGAGTTATCCTGGCTCAGAAGGTGAAGTTGGGCAACCACATGGCCCAGAAGACATCAGGAAGAAAGTTTTCATGCCCTGGAGATGGCCAAGTCAGACATCCAACCAACCAAGGAAACTAGTAAACAGGAGGCTGGAGGAAGGGTCCCCAGAGACAGAAGGAGGTATGTGCTCAGGGCCCAGCCTTGTCCACCTGCTTGCTACCCCGCTGGCCACACCCCTGCAGCCCTACTGCTGGCTTCTTTCTGGGCTCCCATCTCTCAGGTCACACCCTGTGAGGGCCCTGCCCCCAGCCTGCCTCTTTTCTGAAGACCACTGCCTCTCTCAAGGCAGCCTCTCCACCCTCTTCTCCACCCTGCCCTCCTTCCTGTGGGAGCCATCAACCTTCCTCCTGACCCCGGATGAGGAGCCTCAGCTCCTGAATGGTCCTTCTCAGCTGCTCACACCTTCTGGAAAGAGTCCTTTGAACAGTTCAGTTCAGTTCAGTCGCTCAGTCGTGTCTGACTCTTTGTGACCCTATGAACTGCAGCATGCCAGGCCTCCCTGTCCATCACCAACTCCTGGAGTTTATTCAAACACATGTCCATTGACTCAGTGATGCCATCCAACCATCTCATCTTGTCATCCCCTTCTCCTCCTGCCTTCAATCTTTCCCAGCATCAAGGTCTTTTCCAAGGAGTCAGCTCTTCGCATTCGGTGGCCAAAATATTGGAGTTTCAGCTTCAACATCAGTCTTTCCAATGAACATTTAGAACTGATTTCCTTTAGGCTGGACTCATTGGATCTCCTTGCAGTCTAAGGGACTCTCAGGAGTCTTCTCCAACATCACAGTTCAAAAGCATCAATTCTTCAATGTTCAGCTTTCTTTGTAGTCCAACTCTTACATCCATACATGACCACTGGAGAAACCATAGCCTTGACTAGCCTTGTCCTTTGAACAAACTCTCCTCAGATTATTGTGAGTGTGGCCCCGTGTCCCGCCGGTGCCTTGATAGACATGGCGAGACATCACACAGGGCCATGCAGGTCCTCAGAGGACCTTAACCTTCCTCCCAGGGGAATGGGAGCCTGCTTCTGTGAGCAGACACCTGATGTGACCTAAGGGACCTCCACAAGGGCCACTCCCTGACGAGAGACTCCGGAGGGCAAGGAGGAGGGAGGTGGTGTCCAGCTGGCGAGGGACAGTGGCGGAGGCCACGGGGAGCTCTGAGGGCTAGCAGTCCAGCTTTCGGTGCCTCTGAAGGCTGAGCCAGCGGGATTTCCGCAGGATGGAGAGGCGAGAAGAAGGAAGACGCTGCCGAGTGCTGTGCTGTGGCATGAACGGCCAGAAGGATGAACCTGCAGGGAGAGACACAAGAAGGCGTGTGGGTAGAGTGGGCTCTGTGCGGCAAGGTAGAAGTTTCCCGTTCGGACGTGTGGAGGTTGGGACATCGAATATCCGAGATGGACGTGGGCTTCCTAATACCTCTCTGGTCTCACCACTGGAACTTCACACCCAAGGCTCTGCAGCAGACACACCTGCCTCCTTGCACACCCTTACACTCATCGAGGGGCCCCAGGCGGGTGCCTTCGGGGACATCATTCCCTCTGCCAGAAAGGATTACTTCAAATGAGTCTTTCTCTCTCTACCTTTGGATAACTGCTGAGATGACATCTTCTCATCCCAAACTTTTCTTCCCAGACTGTACACAATCACATTCTCTTTTCAAATTTGCCTAGTCTCATTTCTGCTGAATTTTCTTACAATTCTTAGCGCTGTCTAATACATGACAGGCGTTTTACTGATCTACTGTGCTTATTTTCTGTCTTTCCACTGGGGCAGGGGGTTTCCTTGATTTGTTTGTTTTGTTTGTTTCAGCTTGCTTTTTCTTCATTGTTTTTCTTCACTGCACTATATTCAGTGGTGAGAGTGATGAGCAGTCACGCCTTAGACGCTCAAGGACTATCTGTTGAAGAAAGAACAGACGCGGCTGCAGGTTTCTCATTACAGTCACCTGAAAGCTTGCACACATGTGAATTCCATCCATAAATACTCCTGGGTGAGTGGCACCTGAGTGTCACCGGAGGCCGGGCACTGTGCATTAAAAAAAATAAATTGATGTGGTCTACACCCTCCCAGATTTTGCATTCAATCTAAACATTTTCAGAGAAAGGGATCCAGTGGGACTGCCTTTAATTTTTTTACATCCTTTTGATTCACGCGAGTTTCATCTGCCTAATAATATTGAATCCATGTGCCCTCAGGAGAGAATGAAAACTTTCTCCAGATGGTCTGTCAGTTTTGGTGGATGTCATATTTTTATCCAGTTTGAGCACTTATTTTTTATTAGTCCTAGGAGCCCTAAGTAGAGGGTCTTAAAATTTACTTAACAGAGATACCGTCTTGTCAGATAAGAACATCAGTGGAATCTGCTTATTCTAAATGAGAAGACGATAAACGAGTCTTTCTGTTTTTCCTCTTGCATTATTTTTGTTGCGGTTTGAAGCTTTCGGTTTTTAAATTTATATTGTCTCTCATCACCGATGTGACTAGAATACAGTCGGGAATGTACCAAATGTACTTGCCAATCTGGGAAATTAGAAGAACACAACCTGTTTGTGATCATTTTTGTGGGGTTTTACTTCAGTTAAAAGGGTGCTGGGAGTATCTGGGGTCCCTGTGGAAGGTGAAAGGGTGTCATCCCCTCCATGAAGCACACTTGACTTTGAACAAGCCCCAGGATCACTGTGAGATGGTCACTAACAAGGAAAACATTGATGGAACATTTCCCAAGAAAGCTCCCAGGAAATGAATTGTTTGTAGACATGAAAATGAATTTTTAACCTAAATTCTTTATTATTTAATTTTGTTTTATGTCTGTTTTACCATCGAAAGATGAAAGTCTTCTTTGAATCGATGATCATACGTTCATTTACCAGCAAAGTAAGTGCCTTCTGTCTCCTGTTGGGCACTCAAACCCCTTAAAGAAAGAGGGCAACGGAGAAGGCGATTGCTGGCCACACCTGGGGCTGAGTTATCACAGCTCTGGCTGTCCCATTGCATCACACAAAGAACTGGGTGAGCTTCTAGGAAGTTATTTCCAAAAATAACAATACTGAAATTTGACCTGCACCTCTTGTACTCTTGCATTTTTTGTGAGTTAAGTACACCAGCGTGGCAAAGAACTCTAATAATTTTTTTCCTTAATCCCACATATGAAGTAGCTACATTTCTCCCATAAGATTAATGAGGTAAGTTCATGTAAAGGTTATGTATTCAGCTAAAACCTGGCAGGAAAATTGAGAACACATTTAACATGATTTGTCACTAAAAATTACACCCTGTCTGCTTTTTTGATTGTTGGATCCTGATTGTTGAGTTGCTTGCCAAGGAGTAGAGCTCAAGTGCTTTGAGAAAAATTCTAAAAACAAGAAAAGAAAAAGAAAGTAATCTGTTAATTGAATGAGTAGAAACAGGAAAATAAAGATATGACAACTTTAGTAGCTATTTAACACACACAAAATTGTGAAAGCAGGCAAGATATAAAGCTATTATTGCCACTGAAATAATTATGTGTATGTGTTACGTCACTTCGGTCACGTTCGACTATGTGACCGTAGCCCACCAGGCTCCTCTGTCCATGGGATTCTCCAGGCAAGAATACTGCAGTGGGAGGCCATGCCCTCCTCCAGGAATCTTCCCAACCCAGGAATTGAACTCGCGTCTCTTGTCTCCTGCATTGGTAGGCGGGTTCTTTACCACTAGTGCCACCTGGAAAATAGTTGATATATGTAAATAAATAGATTATTGAATCAATAGTGAATTATACAAAGAGCTCTCCAGTGAAGGATCCATGTGGTTGTAAAATTATTGTAATACTAATGAGTCATATTTGTATTTCAAGTTTTATAGTTAATCTAATGAGCAATAATGTAAAGCAACTTAAACTAGGGAAGAGAGAAAAACTAAGACACTGTTACAGATTGCTGAGATCTCCATTGCCGTATCGCCATTGCCGTTGGCACACACGGGATTCCAAACAACCTGGGGAAAAGCCAAGGTGCCCCACGCCTTGAGCATCCCCCAGGCTTCGGCTTAGGGACAGTAGACCAGTATCATGCCCTCTGTTGAAACTGCAGTAGCTTGTTCGCCGTCATTCTGAAGCACTGTCTAAGGGGAGACCCACCGGACCACCCCTCGGGAGGTAAGAGTTGCATATGGCCATTGTGTCATGAAGGCTGAACATCAGTTTTCAAAATCTTTATTTGGCTGGAGCCCCAACCATTTATTAAAACATAAAAAGTAAGTGACTATATCTATAATATGTAAGTGAAAACAATGTTTGATTTTTTATTAAAAAACCAACACCCAGTTAAGTCTAGAGGACCAGTGACAGCCGTCATGTCCGGGGCACGAGTTACAGGGGCCCCAGGGAAGCCTAGTGCCTCCCGCTCCCCGAGGTTTGCACCAGAAAGGGGCACCGTGGGCCACTGGGGCCCTGACAGAAACAGTCCTCCCTGGCTGGTAGGGACCTACCAAGCGCAAGGATGGAGGGACTTTTCTGAAGGAAGGCAAGAGGGGCAGGAAAGGAAAAGCCTGCCATCCATCAACAAGTAGGCAGGTGTGCTTGGGAAACAAGAATGGAGGAGGGCCAACAGAAAAACAAATCTTTAAAGTTGAAGAATAAGCCTTCACAGCCACATGCCAGACATGGTGCCTATAAAAGAGTCATTATTTTTATCCAACAGCCAAGGAAGAACATGGGGAGAATCAGAATTTTTCTCAGACTAAAATCACAGATATTTTCTTATTTCTATATTTTTAAATTATTATACCTCACCTCTGGGAAAACTTCCTAGAAATTAAACATAGAAGATTGTTTTGTATGACTCTGTTACCATAAAAGAACAATTAATCCAAAACTCGAGAACATGTCAAATATTATTAGAGAATAAAGCAGATTCTGTTCATTATATTCATGCTTAGACTATTATCTGATATTGAACACAGCCTCTTAGTATTTCACTGTTTTTTTTGTTTTTTACAAAATAACCTAAATAGAAACGATCTTGATGATGGTCTCTTTGGCCTGAACTTGTAGTTAGAAATCTCTCTTCTAATTCTGACTTCTAATTCTAACGCCTCTCTCTCATTAACATGCAAAGTGAAGGAATTCACAACCATGTCCTGTCCTCAAATCCTATCTCTTGCAGAGGAGGAAAACAGAGCTTCCTTGTTTAAACGGCATCCTGCTTCTGACTCCAGAGATGTTGAGATGTATGCAAGAATCCTGGAGCTCCTCAGAAATAATCTAATTTGCCTACTTAGAAGGTTTATTGAGGGGATAAAAGTGAACTCAAATTTCTGTGAAGTGTTGGGAGCATCGCTGAAGAAAGGAGGCATGCATATTCCGTTACTCTCATCCTGTGTATTAATATGCAGGGAAGTTCAGTTCAAGCATATCTATTCTTATTTTGAAGTGATAAGAAAAGTACTTCCCCTCTTAGATATGCACTTCATCTTGCGGTTGTGCCAAATAAGTTAATCCTCCAGTTACTGGTATCATTAAATTTCCCTTTGAAATAGAGACGGCAAAACAGGCTTTAGCTGCGAATTTGAAAGCGCTTCTCTCAGAATTTGTCAGTGATATCCACCTGCAAATAAAAGCTTGGTAAGACTGTCAACTAAAGAGACGCACAACTTGAGTGCTGTAAGTTAAGTTTAACGGGGGCAGAATGAGGACTTCAGGCTGGGAGACAGACCCTCAGATGTCTCTGAGAGACTGCTCCACAGAGGCGCTCAGAGAAGGTCAGTACAAGAGATTGTGGAGAAGGGGGAGTTCTAAGCAATCAAGCCCTTACTTTACAAAAGGTTTTCTGCTAGGCATGAGGATCTGATCTTATCATGAAGGAATTTAGTTCTTTTCTAGATATGAGGAAATGCAAGGATTGGCATCATGAAATCAGTTCCTGAAATCATCTAACCCTCTAGATGTCTGTTCCACCCGGTTCCCTGGAGCACAGAGTGCCTCACTCTGCCCTGATCTCCCGCAGAAGGCCCACAGCTGCAGCGGCGGGGGGTTCAGTCTCTGCAGATGGCAAATGCCCTTGTTCAGTCACTGGCAGTGCTCTTGGCAAGCGCCAGTGAGTAGCTGACAAGCAGATGCTCATTGTTTTTAACAATTTCACCAGTGTGCCCTCCTGGAGTCTTCCTCTAGATGATATGGGGCATCTGCATTGGACTGGTCACTGGCCGTCCATCCAGTTCAGCTCAGTTCAGTTCAGTCGCTCAGTCGTGTCCAACTCTTTGCAGCTCCATGGACTGCAGCACACCAGTCTCCCCTGTCCATCCTGAAGCCTACTCAAACTCATGTCCATTGAATCGTGATGCCATCCAACAATCTCATCCTCTGTGTCCCCTTCTCCTCCTGCTTCAACCTTTCCCAGAATCAGGGTCTTTTTCAATGAGTCAGTTCTTCGCATCAGGTGGCCAAAGGATTGAAGTTTCAGCCTCAGCCTCAGCCATCCATCCACTCCCAAGCAATCACCTTACTTCAGGTAGATGCAGCTTCCTCTTTGGCCTCTGGGTCACACCCCAGTCTGGCTCCAGTTTGATTCCTAGTCCTTGGCTATATCTGGATCATTTGCATCCTAATGGTGACAGCTCTGCTTATCTGATTTTTTTCCTTTTGTTCAACCATCCTCCTTTGCATAGTCCAAAGTCCTGCCCGGCCTCTGAGCATGGCAGGAAACACTCAGTCTCCCTCACAAGTGGCCAGTGGTGCCTCCAGTTACTGGGTTCCATGACTGCTCATCTGATCTAGTTTAAACAAGCCCCATCGCCTATTATCATTCAGCTGACACAGAGCGGCCTGACCCAGCCCACCCCGTGGTCCTGGTGGGCACACTCCATCTGTTGGTTGAACATTGGTTTCAGGATTATCCAGGCAGCAGCCAACTCCTTGTTTTAAATACTTTGAGAGATTTATAATAGACATAAGAACAAGAGGGGCCCTAGTGATAAACAACTTGCCGGCCAGTGAAGGAAACATCAGAGACACAAGTTCGATCACTGAATTGGGAAGATGCCCTGCAGAGGCATGGAAATACACACCCATATTCATGCCTGGAGAGTCTCACAGACAGATGAGCCTGGCTGGCTACAGTCCACAGGGTCACAGAGAAGCAGACATGACTAAGAGACTGTGACTTGGAAATATGTTTAATAGACAGTGGCAGGAACATAGTTCAGTTCACTTCCATTCGTTCAGCCACTCAGTCATGTCTGACTCTTTGTGACTTCATGGACAGGCTCCTCTATCCAAGGAACTTTCCAGGCAAGACTGCTAGAGTGAGGTGGCATTTCCTCCTCCAGGGGATTTCCCAAACCAGGGATTGAACCCCGGGACCCAGGTCTCTTGCATTACCTGCATTGACAAGCAGGTTCTTTGCAAATGGTACGACCTGGGAAGTCCCCCAAAATATCTGTGGTAGAATAAAATAGAGGTGAAGGCAAACAGATCTTGGTTCAGATTCACATCTGCAGCATACCAGCTGGTGGGCATGAGCTGGCTGCTTAAACTATGTGCTTTCACCCTCTGACTTGTAAATTGCTATGGTGGTGGCAGTTCAGTTGCTCAGTCATGTCTGACTCTTGAGACTCTATGGACTGTAGCACACCAGGTTCCTCTGTCCCTGGGGTTTTCCAGGCAAGAAAACTGGATGGGTTGTCATTTCCTTCTCCACGGGATCTTCCTGACTGGGAATCAAACCTGGATCTCTTGAATTGCAGATAGACTCCTTACCAACTGAGCCATCAGGAAAGATCCATAAATTGCATATAATAACATCTAATTTAGATTGTTCTGATAAGAATTAAGTGAGGTCAGATACATGAAAGACTTAAGTAAGCCTTCAGCAATGCCCTTATTTTCCTTACTATCTTATTGGTCAGGTATATACTTCTCATTCCAGCTGAGCTGTTTTAAAACCTAAAAGATGATGCTGTGAAAGTGCTGCACTCAATATGACAGCAAATTTGGAAAACGCAGCAGTGGCCACAGCAGTGGAAAAATCAGTTTTCATTCCAATCCCCAAGAAAGGCAATGCCGACGAATGCTCCAACTACCACACAATCGCACTCATCTCACATGCTAGCAGAGTAATGCTCAAAGTTCTCCAAGCCAGGATTAACAGTACCTGAATTAAGAACTTCCATGTATTCAAGGTGGGTTTAGAAAAGGCAGAGGAACCAGAGATCAGATTGCCAACATCCACTGGATCATAGAAAAAGCAAGAGTTCCAGAAAACCATCTATTTCTGCTTTATTGACTACGCCAAAGCTTTTGACTGTGTGGATCACAACAAACCAGAAAATTCTTCAAGAGATGGGAATACTAGACCACCTGACCTGCCTCCTGAGAAATCTGTATGCAGGTGAAGAACTAATAGGTAGAACTGGACATGGAACAAGAGACTGTTTCCAAATTGGAAAGGAGTATGCCAAGGCTGTATGTTGTCATTTTGCTTATTCAATTAATATGAAGAGAGCATCATGGGAAATGCTGAGCTGGGTGAAGCACAACTGGAATTAAGATTGCTGGGAGAAGTATCAATAACCTCAGATACGCAGATGGCAACACCCTTATGGCAGAAAATGAAGAGGAGCTAAAGAGCCTCCTGATGAAGTGAAAAAGGAGAGTGGAAAACATGGCTTAAAACTCAACATTCAGAAAACAAAGATTATGGCATCCGGTCTCATCACTTCGTGGTAAATAGATGGGGAAAAATGGAAGCTTTCAGTTCAGTTCAGTTGCTCAGCTGTGTCTGACTCTGCTACCTCATGGACTGCAGCACGCCAGGCTTCTCTGTTCAGAACCAACTCCCGAAGCCTATTTTAACTTATGTCCATCGTGTCGGTGATTCCATCCAACCATCTCATCCTCTATCGTCCCCTTCTCTGACCGCCTTCAATCTTTCCCAGCATCAAGGTCTTTTCCAGTGAGCCAAATCTTCCTGTCAGTTGGCCTAAGTATTGGAGTTTCCAACTTCAGCATCAGTCCTTCCAATGAATATGCAGGACTGATATTCTTTAGGATTGACTGGTTTGATCTCCTTGCAGTCCAAGACACTCTCAAGAGACTGCTCCAGCACCACAGTTCAAAAGCATCAATTCTTCAGTATTCGGCTTTCTTTATAGTCTAACTCTCACATCCATACACGACTACTGGAAAAACCATAGCTTTGACTAGATGGACCTTTGTTGGTAAAGTAATATCTCTGATTTTTAGTAGGCTGTCTAGGTTGACGATCATTGCTTTTCTTCTAAGAAGAAGCATCTTTTAATTTCATGGTTACAGTCATCATCTGCAGTGATTTTGGAGCCCCCCAAAATAAAGTCTATCACTGTTTCCTTTGTTTCCCCATCTATTTACCTTGAAGAGATGGGACTGGATGCCATGATCTTAGTTTTCTGACTGTTGAGTTTCAAGCCAACTTTTTCACTCTCCTCTTTCACTTTCATTAAGAGGCTCTTTAGTTTTCTTTCTGCCATAAGGTTGGTATTATCTATGTATCTGGGGTTATTTATATTTCTTCCAGTAATCCTGATTTCAGCTTGTGCTTCATCCCGCTCATCATTTCACAGGATGTACTGTGCATATAAATTAAATAAGCAAGGTGACAATACACAGCCTTATGTACTCTTTTCCCAATTTGGAACCAGTCTGTTGTTCCATGTCCAGCTCTAACTGTTGCTTCTTGACCTGCATACAGATTTCTCAGGAGGCAGGTCAGGTGGTCTGTTATTCCCATCTCTTGAAGAATTTTCCACAGTTTTTTTGTGATCCACACAGTCAAAAGCTTTGGCGTAGTCAGTAAAGCAAAAGTAGATGTTTTCCTGGAACTCTCCTGCTTTTTCAGTGATCCAGCAGATATTGGCAGTTTTATCTCTGGTTCCTCTGCCTTTTCTAAATTCAGCTTGAATATATGGAAATTCATGGTTCGTGTACAGTTGAAGCCTGGCTTGGAGAATTTTGAGCATTACTTTGTTAGTGTGTGAGATGACTTCAGTTGTGCTGTAGTTTGAGCATTCCTTGGCATTGCCTTTCTTTGGGACTGGAAACAAAACTGACCTTTTTCAGTCCTGTGGCCACTGCTGAGTTTTCCAAATTTGCTGGCATATTAACTGCAGCACTTTCACAGCATCATCTTTTAGGATTTGAAGTAGGTCAACTGGAATTCCATCACCTCCACTAGCTTTGTTCATAGTGATGCTTCCTAAGGTCCACTGGACCTCACACCCCAGGATATCTGGCTCTAGGTGAGTGATCACACCATCATGGTTATCTGGGTCATGAAGATCTTTTTTTGTATAGTTCTTCTGTGTATTCTTGCCACCTTTTCTTAATATCTTCTTCTTCTTCTGTTAGGTCCATACAATTTATTTTCTTTATTGTGCTCATCTTTGCATGAAATGATCCCTTGGTATCTCTAATTTTCTTGAAGAGATCTCTAGTCTTCCCCATTCTATTGTTTTTCTCTATTTCTTTGCATTGATCACTGAGGAAGGCTTTCTTCTCTCTCCTTGCTATTCTTTGGAACTCTGCAAATGGGTATAGCTTTCCTTTTCTCCTTTGCTTTTACCTTCTCTTCTTTTCTTAGCTATTTGAAAGGCCTCATCACACAATCATTTTGCCTTTTTGCATTTCTTTTTATTGGGGATGATCTTGATCCCTGCCTCCCGTATAATGTCATGAACATCCATCATAGTTCACCAGGCACTCTGTCTATCAGACCTAATCTCTTGAATTTATTTCTCACTTCCACTGTATAATCATGAATGTTTTGATTTAGGTCATACCTGAATGGTCTATTGGTTTTCCCTACTTTCTTCAATTTAATTCTGAATTTGGCAATAAAGATTTCACGATCTGAGCCACAGTCAGCTCCTGGTCTTGTTTGTGCTGATTGTACAGAGCTTCTCCATTTTTGGCTGCAAAGAATACGATCAATCTGATTTGGGTATTGACCATCTGGTGATGTCCATGTGTAGAGTCCTCTCTTGTGTTGCTGGAAGAATGTGTTTGCTATGACCAGTATGTTCTCTTGGCAAAACTCTGTTAGCCTTTGACCTGGCTACCCTTGTGGCTCAGTTGGTAAAGAAATTGCCTGCAATGTGAGCTACTTGGGTTTAATCCCTGGGTTGGGAAGATCCCCTGGAGAAAGGAAAGGCTAACCACTCCAGTATTCTGGCCTGGACAATTCCATGGACTATATAGCCCATGGGATTGCAAAGAGTCAGACACAACTGATCATGTTCAAATGGAAACTTTGACAGACTATTCTCTTGGACTCCAAATCACTGCAGATAGTGACTGCAGCCATGAAATTAAAAGACGGTTGCTCTTTAGGAAAAAAGCTATGGCCAACCTAGACAGCATATTAAAAAGCAGAGGCATTACTTTGCAACAAAGGTCCATCTAGTCAAAGCTATAGTTTTTCCAGTAGTCATGTATGGATGTGAGAGCTGAACTATAAAGAAAGCTGAGCACGGATGCTTTTGAACTGTGGTGTTGAAGAAGATTCTTGGGAGTTCCTTGGACTGCAAGAAGATCAAACTAGTTAATCCTAAAGGAAA